>CM062815.1:94109768-94347268 GCA_031772625.1 Pinus tabuliformis
ATTTTATACGAGAAAAAGTGTTTGAACAAAAGCTTAAATTGCAGTATGTTCCCTCTAAAGAACAGGTTGCTAATATATTCACTAAAATGCTTCCCAAAGAAACATTTGAATATCTCTGACAAAAGCTGGGAGTAGTTGTTGCATCATCCTACTATTAAATCCAGTTTTCAAAGGAATGTTATTATACGCGGGTTTCATGAAGTATAGTAAAGTATACACGCAAGTTTCTCTGGCTGAAGGAGTGTATATGTTTTCTGACAAAAAAACAGTGGGTCAATCTATGATATGGGTGCCCTGTCTAATATTGATGATTACAGTTTGACGATATGCTTTGTTCATTGGTTTTTACCTGACTGACAAAGATGCCTTGATGAATGACTTGTTCACAATGCACTAGTAACACAGGTTCAGGGGGAGCATTAGCCTTCACACACATTCTGCATTGTTGGCATCATGGTTGCTGAGTTCATCTATGGCTTTAGATACTTATATCATTTTGTTTCATAAGTCATGTAAATATCTAGGGTGTGATATGACTTCTTCTATCATGGTATATATTTGAATGAGACCTATTGGAATATGATGTAATTGGTATCCCAACTTTGCATGGGATGGATATTGTAATAATTGTTGTATTTGTGTCATGTATAAACAATTCGTAGATCCCCACTTGGTTGGGTGGATGAGTCAAATATGGTGTTTCCTCACTTGGCTGGGTCATTGATGTATGTATGAGTCATTGGTCATAGGGAGGTCATACTCACTTAGTTGAGTTATAGAGTCATGTTATTCTTTTGAAACATATCTCTGCAGACTCGACATGTACTCAAGAGGAGCATGGAAAGCATAATGTATATCAAAGGGGGAGAATAGCTTGGCCCACCCTTTGCCCTTAATGTCAAAGGGGGAGACTATTTTGGTGTTGCTTGTTATCTCTAACAGTTTCTACAGCTTGCAGTAATCAATACCAACATGGTTGCCATCAAGTCCAAAGGGGGAGATTATTGGCATTATGATACAAGTGTTGTCTTTGATGGAAACTCACTTACAGGATAGTTCAGTGTTGATAAAAGGCAACGCACATTGTAACAAGTCCATTCAGATGTAACAGGGCATTGGTACAGAAGAACAAGAAGATGGAACTAAAGTCTACTAATCAGAATGAAAAAGTTGAAGGTAAAGGATGGTGAAAAGCAATTTAAAATGTAAACACAGGTCCACTTAGTCAAAACAGTGTATACATGGTGGTTCACAGAACATAAAGAGCATATACGTATACACACACTATCACAAGAATAAAAGTGTGTATATGTTGGAAAATCAAAGAAAGTCAAGAGGAGACAATACCAAGGGTCAATACCATGCTATTAGCCCACAATATTGAGTGGAGTAACAAATATTTGATCCTGTCCAAGAATAGCATAGGTCCTAAGTGGTTTTGGTCCGAGGCATTGAGAAAGGCCTAAAACTATATAAGGAGGAGAAGATCATAAGGCTAGAGTGTGCAAGTGAAAGGGTTTCTAAGGAATAGTTCTATCAGAAGTATATTGTATGTTGCAGAAGCTATGTTTGTGATTTGTGTTATCACTCAGGTTGTCCCTTGGCTCCTTAAGGGATACGGCCGAGGTAACCACAAACCAATATCTGGGCTGCAGGTCCTAGCCTACCTGCAGTCGGAGAGGGCTCTCTCTTTAAAATTTAGCTTTGTTTTGGGTTGATTTTAGGCTAGTTATGGTGTACATGGGTTTTGTTTTGATTTTGGTGGGAAGGATGATGTTTTCAAGCAGAGTTGGGATGCATAGAGTGAGAAGTTCAAACCATTGGGCATGGAGTCATGGATTACGGCTTGCTGTTGCGTTTTCTTGGTCACAAGAGGAATACAGAGCAGGATAGCTACACATGGAACAATATCAGGATGGAATAAGATGGAATGAAGGTCAGAGATGAAAGGCAACTAAGAATATTTCATTAGCTAACAGAGAGGGAAGGTGAATGAAAGTTTGTCTAGGAGCAGTCAAGAATTCCTAAATAACAGTCATATGTGAAAGAAACAGGGTAAACATGGTCATTTAAGTATGCATATTCATAACCATTTCTGAAGAAAACATATAGAAATAACAAGAACTGAGCATAGAGTGCAGTGAAGCAAAGCCTAAGCTATTCTTCTTTCTTGCTATTTAGATGGTAAGTCAATGGTGGCATAAACATATATAAACTGTAAACAGAGGTAAGGAAACACTTATTGAGCCATGTAGTAGCACAGGAATTCCACAGTCACTCTTTGGCCATTAAATAACATAACAGACAGTTCTTCATCCATAGCATTCCAGCAGTCTTTGATTATAGAGCTCTCAAAATATACAGCGCAAGTCTCAAATGAGGATTATCAACCAACCAACCCTTTAAGCAATGAATTAGGGTGGTTTATACAGAGAAAATATCCAAAAAAATCTACTTGAGTTGTGCTGGAGGTAGCTGTATCAAAATGAGTTAATATGGTGTCCTTGGTGGCTCGGTGCAGTGTTTCTGCAATAACTGTGCCTTTAATCTCTTATCTGCACCTCTTAGGCAGTTCTGCTGCTTTTAGGTGGCTTTAATGTGCACTAATCCCAATCTGATGAGCTTCGAATGGCCTTTACTACTTCTTTGACTTAGATGGAGGCCTTTAATGTTCACCTGCTTTGATATTGCCGATCTGATACTCTTTGCCGCTTCACTGATATTCTTTAACTGAATCTAGGCTTTATCTTTCCTCTGATACTCTTTAGCACTTGAATTGGGCCACTTTCTCTCCCTTGATATGCTTGAACTGTCAAATGGCGGAGGAATGCAACCTGATAAATGTGCTGGGCTGAGGCTGGCTTTTAATTTGCGTTTTTTGGGCCTGCTGCCCTGGTGCTTCGCTGAGTCACTGCTTTGTTATCCTGCTCTCGGTATGCATACTTGACCTTCTGATAAAATTGTCGTAGTCATATCTTGACTCCCTCTGCCTGCTGTCTTTTCTTTAGTTTCTCTGTTTCCAGCGTTGCATCTTGCGAATTTTTGGGTTTTGCAGGTAGCCGAGCAATAGGAAGCTCTCCATTTTGAGCAATTTTTCTTAGCTCACTTCATTGAAAACTGCCTCTTTTTCTCGTTTCAGGCTTTCTTTGACGCGATTTTTGCCCTTTGCGCCTTTTCTGTGATGACGTCAGCGGCAGGTCCTGGGTACGGCAGGGTGATGTGGCAGTACGGTAGGGAGACGACGTGGCACAGGACACGGTGGCGGGGTAGGGAAGGAGACAGATGTGGTGGCAGTGACACGTAGCAGTGGGGGGTTGACGCAGAGGTGATGTAGCACTGACGTCAGGGGCAGAGAGACAGAAGGCGGTTTGTGGTTTCATCGGACCGCCTCCTGTATGAGGGCAGTAAGTGTCAGAGGCGCTACGATGCAATCAAAATGGGACACCTATCTTCTGGTACGGTCGAGAAACTGCTAGCCTATCGGAGGCTAACTGTCAGACGTCGGGGTGGCTCCGAAATCGCCAAGAGCCGTCGGATCGGAGGGCTGACGGAGCACGGAGCTGGCGGCAAGTTAGTGTACAGGGGCCCGCCATATATTTGATTTATTTATGTGGCGGGGGGGTCAAAACTTTGGGTTTGTGGGTAATGTGGGTTTTATTTGGTTTGTGCGCCGGGGGTAGAGTTTAATCAAATAATTAAACAAAACCCGAAAATGTGAGCGCGCAGGGTAAAACATTAAGGTTTATGGGTAAGAGAGGGGAAGGGGATGGTTATTAATTTAACCAAATGCTAAATTAATTCCAGGTTTGAACGCGGAAAGGCTAATGCCAAGCCCCAAATGGACTTAGCATTTCCCCCAAACTGATGTTATAGGGCTATAGTGCCAGGGGATGGGAATATGTACATAGGGGAGCTATTTAGTGCTTTTTAGTAAGGGGAAGGGGAAATAGATAGGGATTTACATAATAATGTTAGAAGTTAATATGAAAATGACAAGAAAGTGCTAAGTTTAGAGATCTTAGGCCACTTAAAAGGGAAAAATGACTTATAGAGTGAATAAGAGTACTCCTAAGCAAAGCAAACCTTTACTTAGGCCAATGATACGACAAATGATGAAACTTAAGAGATATCAAGCAGATCTTGACCTATTTGGGGAGGTTAGTGAATGATTTGGGGAATGAGAAGAAGGGGGAGTTAGACATGCCTCACTTGAGCTCCTCCAAATGAAAAACTGCCTCATAATTGTTTTTTGAATAGATATAACACTTGAAAACATGAAATGGATCACATAGCTTGATTCTGCAACCACAAAACTACTTACCCAGCCTGCTTACCTAGCATTTTTTCTTCTTTTTGCATGGGTGCACTTAGACTTGCAGACCCTGATTAACTTCTTTTCTTTTGACTGCCCTCCTATCTAAAGGTACCCTTATCACTTCCAAGGGCCCAGATTAAGCAGTTGGGCTCCTTCATTTCTCTACCTAGCTACTCATCTGCCAAGCTTGAACTGTTTGGACAGATATTCATTCTCTATCTTCTAAAACAAGAAATTTAAACCTAGGGAAGACAAGATTAAGCTGTTTGGCCTTCCCTTAATTGAGAAATCTTTCAAAAATGGAACTTTTGCAGCACGGAAAAGATGAACATTTTTGGCACTTCCACTGTCAATCATGAAATATGACACCTATTGCAATAGGAGGCTAATAGTGGCTCCACTTGGGGATGGCTTTTCCTTGTGAAAAGCCAAGAACAGCAGGTCAGGTTGCCTTGATCTTCAAATGTTGTTGTACTCTAAAAACTTCCCTGTGCTGGCTGCTTTATTTATATATATGATAGCAGACTTGAAGAGCTTAGGGCTTTCACTTCGGGCTTCAACTGCAGCAAGCTGCTATCCAAACAGAGAACTGAAATCCTACCTACCTACTCTAATCATGACTTACTTTGTTGGTTAGGTGAAATGAAACATCCAATGCAGCCACTTAAGTATTAAAAACATCAATGAGCTTTGCTGCTTGTGCTTTCTGGTGCTTGAAATGGAGATCTTGCAATCTGATATAACTTTGTTAATCCTTGAGAAGATAACGAAAGTCCTGATCTCCTTTGCTGAATTTAGAAATTGTACCAAAGGGTCCTGCAAAATATATACATGATTGCTGAGCTGAAATAAACAATTGTACAAAAGTTTAGGATTGCTATCATGCCTTGGAATCTGGAAACCATCAACATTTTGATATTGAGGCACACAACCCGCTAATGGAGAAGAACACTGATTTACTTCATCACTCAGTCTGTCTGCAGATGGATTATACAGAACCTGAATGATTCATACAATTTATTACATACAGGCTCAGAAGGGACTTGACAGATTTGCACATGCTGCTCCTCTTTTTCTTTAAATAACTCAGAAGACTGAAAACAAAGAGGCAGGAGGTCCACTTGGACCATTTGATCATAAGCAGGTGCTTCCGAGTCTTTTTCTTCAATCTGACATTCAATGGCTCTTTGGGGCTGCAAATCTAGAGGTAATGCATTAGGAGCAAGGTTTTGACTCTCCTCTAGATGATCAATATCAACACTTGCTGACACTTGGTTACAAACTGCATGATAATTATCCTTAATAAACTAAGAAGATTCAAAACAAAATGGTAAAGTTCCTTCGCTGGCTTCAAAATTTTCTACACTTTCCTCCTCCTCTTCATAGCTGAAATGAGCAAGCTGATCACTGGGTTCAGGCTGCTGAACTTGAACTCTGCCTTCTCCCAAAATAGCTTATGATTCCTATGCAAGGTTAATTTGGATTTGAGGCGCAAAATCTTCATCATATTGATGATATTTGGGCAGACCACTGAAAGAAGAAAAGCAATTATATTCGTACAATAGATTGGGAGATTCATCCATATATTGCTCAGAAACTAAAGTTTCATCTTTGAAAGTATCTCTTCTCTCAGCTCTTGCTCTGTTTCGTTTGGCAATCAGGTTTGCCTCCACACTAGCAGCTATATTCTGCATGTCTGCTAAGGTTTGAGGGGCTCTCTCCCTCAATTGATATGCCATGTCAGAATCAAATCCATCAGGGAATTTGTAGAAGGAAAGCTCAGGTGGAGGTCTAAGGTTTTGTGGAATAGCATTGTAAATATTGTTAAACCTGGCACAATAGTCTAAGATAGCCTCTTGTGGGCCTCTTTTGATAGTGTCATACTCAAATAGAATGTGCAACAGATCTTTCTTTTTCTCCCATCTGTTAAGGAATGTTTGGTAAAGAGCCTCTAGATCAGCTACGGAATTTGCAGGAAGAGCTCTAAACCATGGCCTTACATCTCCATTCAAAATTTGGACAAAAATCTTCATTCTTATGGGTAAAACATTAAGGTTTATGGGTAAGAGAGGGGAAGGGAATGATTATTAATTTAACCAAATGCTAAATTAATTCCAGGTTTGAACGCGGAAAGGCTAATGCCAAGCCCCAAATGGACTTAGCATTTCCCCCAAACAGATGTTATAGGGCTATAGTGCCAGGGGATGGGAATATGTACATAGGGGATCTATTTGGTGCTTTTTAGTAAGGGGAAGGGGAAATAGATAGGGATTTACATAATAATGTTAGAAGTTAATATGAAAATGACAAGAAAGCGCTAAGTTTAGAGATCTTATGCCACTTAAAAGGGAAAAATGTTATAGAGTGAATAAGAGTACTCCTAAGCAAAGCAAATCTTTACTTAGGCCAATGATACGACAAATGATGAAACTTAAGAGATATCAAGAAGATCTTGACCTCTTTGGGGAGGTTAGTGAATGATTTGGGGAATAAGAAGAAGGGGGAGTTAGACATGCCTCACTTGAGCTCCTCCAAATGAAAAACTGCCTCATAATTGTGATTTGAATAGATATAACACTTGAAAACATGAAATGGATCACATAGCTTGATTCTGCAACCACAAAACTACTTGCCCAGCCTACTTACCTAGCATTTTTTCTTCTTTTTGCATGGGTGCACTTAGACTTGCAGACCCTAATTAACTTCTTTTCTTTTGACTGCCCTCCTATCTAAATGTACCCTTATCACTTCCAAGGGCCCAGATTAAGCAGTTGGGCTCCTTCATTTCTCTACCTAGCTACTCATCTGCCAAGCTTGAACTGTTTGGACAGATATTCATTCTCTATCTTCTAAAACGAGAAATTTAAACCAAGGGAAGCCAAGATTAAGCTGTTTGGCCTTCCCTTAACTGAGAAGTCTTTCAAAAATGGAACTTTTGCAGCATGGAAAAGATGAACATTTTTGGCACTTCCACTGTCAATCATGAAATATGACACCTATTGCAATAGGAGGCTAGCAATTTGATCTGAAATATTTTGTGCACCTTGAATTCAATGTTGGTTCAGGATCATGAGACCTGAAATGACTTATCATTGAATGATTTAATATTGGTTGGGCTAGATCTGATTATGTACACCTGTTTTATTCTTTAAATGTCATGATCTGAGTTAGTCTGAAGTCTAGAATAGTAGCTGTTGTAGCATTTTTTGGTTTTGGTAAGTTAAATAAATTAGTCCAAAAAATGAAAATATTTTTCAAAAAAATGTTAAGCTAGGATATGGACAAAAATAATATACAATAAAAATGTTAGGAAATATTTTGATAAATATTTCCATATCAAAGAAAATGTTAGAATAGATGTCCTAAAAAATGAAGGCACAAATAAAATGTTAGGTTAGAGAGAAAAGCAAAAAACAATAAACTCTAAAAGTGTTGCAAATCTAAATGCCACTACTTTTACTCTAATTCACTTTTGAAAATAATAGTTGTGTGCAGCTTGTTTAGATGCCACACTAGTTTATTTAATCCAATTATACAGTTTAATCATAATTAGATTTGTTTTAAATTGATTGTCATAGGTAGAAAATAAAATTTGCTCAACAATTTAATCTGAGCCAATGGAGAGAATAAGGTATAGAGGTAGATTATTCATGAAAAGAAATATTTGGTTGCTAGCTTAATTTCACTATGAAAAATAAGTAAAAAATGTTAAGATAAGTAAAGGGTAGGTAGAAGAAAGGTTGCAAAAATACAAGGTTGTTAAAGCATAAGCATATTTATCATGCTTGATCCAATGTTTCAATGTGCAGGAGCAGTTATCAAAGTGAAAAGATGTTCGCTAGTTGATTTGATTAACTTCCCCTCATTTCATTTCACCTCCCCACTACATACTTACTAATTTCCCATTATCCCATCATTTCTTATGAAAATACCCTTTTCCCTTCATTTTCACCCTTGCCCTTTAGTTTCACACATTTTCCAAGAAGATTACCCTCCTAACTCATTCCCCTACCAAAAAACCTTTTTTCCCTAGTGTGAAACCCTTTCCCCTTGAAAAATACCCTTTCCCCTCATTTTAACATTTTCCCCTTAATTTTAACCCTTTTCGATAGACGTTTCCCTTTGAAAATCATCCCCCGCATTACTTAATTAACTCCACCATACGCGTAGAAAGCCCATAAAACCCCTATATTCTAAGTTTTTTGTCACCCTCGCATTACTTAACAAACCTCCAGTATATTCACATTTTCTCGATATATAAAACCTTTTAACCCACCCCCTTGGTGCGATTAACAAACCCCACCACATTTAACCCTAGTCCCACTCCGTAAACCCGTTCATTATATTTTTAACCCACTTTATTCATTAATTAATTACAAATCCATTGTAAGTATCCCCCGGGCCCTGCTAATCTCTACCTGATTTCCCTCTGTGCATTTCCACCGTCCGATAGCTGGTAAAAATTTCACCCCCAGATCTGATGGTGCTCATCCATATTGCATTGATTTCTTTTCTGAGCTTCACCCGCCCGAGAGCACGTGAGATTTGTGGTTTTGCTTAGTTCCGTTTCAGTTACGTGGCATCTTTACGTGAACTTGCGTGTTCTTATGGAAAAACCGCTCGACTGCCAAAAGCAGCGAGATGAACCTTAATACCTGCTCCCCACATGGGTCAAAACCATCCACTGTTCATTATGAAATTCCGTGCCAACTCTAGAGGCTACTCGTTAAAATGGCAAAGACTCTCGTTTTCACTCTTTTCGCTCATTTTTTCAATGAAAGCTACCTAAGTCTTCCTGCACCACCCTGAGCATCTGCAACCCAATTTAACCATTGTTTACCTCTCGAACATGCTCATTAAGCTTTCCTGGGGAAACGATATTCATTATATTTCCTTAAGGTGATTAAAGGTCTAGCAAGGTTAAAATCCTCCATCTGGTGACTCCACTAGCCCAAACTGGCACCTTTTAAGCACACCATATCTCATTTGAAATCTGACTTAGTTAATCCTTTGTCAGATCCTGAAAAAATTCTGAGAAAAGCTAGTTCTAAAAGGAGACATCAACCATCTTCTTCTTCCTCTTCAGCCTTGCAATTTGGAGATTTAATATAATTTGATCCTTTTAGTAATATTCCATCCAATCATGATTAGGCACATATACCTCCTAGTGTTTCTAAACTATTAGATAGGGGAGTTGATTTAGATTCAACTTTCCTCATTCATTCTTTTGAAATGCATCAAGAATCCCCACTACCATGAGGATCACCTAAAACTGAGTCTGGCTTGGGTGTTCATTTACCTGAATACAAACCCACAGATTTCATATCCCCTACCACTTATTCATTTGCTCCAACTTCTGAATGACTTGAAGCTTCTACTTCTAAACAACCTGAAGAGACCCTCTCTCTACATTTAAATCCACTCTTTGAAACAAAAGAGGGTATTCATTCATAGGTCCAAAAGCTAGTTCTTAAGACTCCTTTAAAGTTATTCAGGAGATCCCCTCCTTCTTCACCTCCACATAGTCACACACCCCCTCAATTACCTTCTTCTACCTCTTCTTCATCTTCTTCTTCTTCATCCAAACAAACATCTCATACACCACCTTCTACTATGGCATTCTGACCTATTGTATAAGCTAGATATGTAGTTTTAGTCTTACCTACTAACCTCAATGCATTCCCAGCTGGGTACTTGAAATACCTTCCCATGTATAATGGAGAAACTGGTCCCTTAGCTGAGGACCATCTTCAAGCTTTTATAGACTTTGTAGACAACATGAATATCGAACAAGAAAATATTTACATGAGATTATTTGTACAATCACTTGAAGGAAATGTGAGAATCTGGTTTAGGCAGCTACCTGTAAATTCCATTAGAAATTGGGAAGAGCTTACAAACATATTTAAAAATCAATGGGGTGTAAAGAAAGATCCTCTTTGCTTTCTTACTGAATTTGAGGAACTTAAAAGAAATTTTGGTGAACCTATATCAGATTTTATCAAAAGGCTCAATAAACTTTATCATAAGATGCCCCCGATTGTAAACCCCCTGTAGCAACAACTAAGTCTAGGTTTTCTAAAGCCTTTGACGATGATTTTTCTATAATGATAAGAGAGAGAACCTCAAGAACTCTTGAATATATGTAAACAAATGCTATAGAGGTGGAAGAAAATAGGGCTGCTTCGACTTCCTTGAAAGCTAAAGAGGAAAAGGCCCAAAGAAAACTCAAATCTATTCAAGAAGCCTCTAGTTCCTCTAGTTCTTCTAAGACTAAAATAGGAGATTCTAAAATAGATGAAATAACTTCTCTTTTTAGAAATCTATATAATAGAATTTCCAATATTGAGACTCAACCTAGGACAATTCAAAAAACAGTTACTAGACCCCAAAATCAAAATCAAGGTTAGTATAAAAGGAATCTACAATTACAAATTCTCTAGAGACCTTGTAATGATTAGCAGGTTCCCACTCCTTTACTGATAGATGACCATCAACCTGATGAAAATACTATGACTATTACTGAAGATATCAATAACATGGATACTTATTCTAATCAAACAGTTATTATTCCTCTCTCACAACAAAATCAGGTTCAGGAAGATCAAGAATCCTCACAGGTTTCTAAATACCATGCCTTCTCTAAATTTTTAATTGCAAAGTTGAACAAGAGATATGATATTATGCCTAGACCCAACCCTAGAAGACCTCCTAAGGAGACTCCAATCATTGAACCTCGTACCAAAGCTGTTGAAACTAAAACAACTGTTATTCGACCACTAAATCAGTCAACTGATACTGCTCAAAATGATAAAAATTCTTTGACTACATTTAATGTTGAAAAAGAGTTAGAAAGAGTTAAAATCCCATTTCCACTTTCAGAACTTTCCAAAAACCCTGGGTATAAAATTAAAGTCTCCAAATGGACACAAAACACCTTAGTTGATGCTGAAAGTGATATCATTAGTCTACAAGATGAAAAACCAACAGTTGTCTTTGGTCCTAACTCAGATATGATAGATGAAATAGTGCATCCTTTCTATGTAACTCTTAAGACAAATGATTCCATGTTATATAATTGTATGCTTGATTCTGGAGCATCACATAACCTCATGCCAAAAACTATCATGGACCATTCGAAACTTGACATAACTAGATCCTATCATGACTTGTACACCCTTGATTCTAAAAGGGTGCCCTGCTTAGGATTGATTAAGGATTTAGTAGTCACCCTTGCCCAAATTCCAGTGAAAAGTGTACTACTTGATATAGTTGTCACAGATATTCCTCCCAAATTTGGAATTCTCCTTTCTAGGTCTTGTTGTGCCAAATTAGGGGGCACTCTTCAGATGGATATGTCTTATGACACTATTCCAGTTTATGGGGGAGAACAACTAAGGTTATATAGAGAGGTAAGATTTGTGCACACTGTTTGCAAAATAGACTAGCCAAGGAACCATCCTATTTATGCAATTGATCAGGATTTTGGTTGCTTTCAACTCTCTTCAAACCAAATACATGAAACTCAAGTTAAAATAGAAGATGTAATTGAAAGTCCTGTACCAAATCAAACTGATGTATGGGAACTATTTTTTCATGGTTCTTGTACAAAAGATGGATCAGGGGTTTGGGTAGTTTTAATTTCACCAGAAAAAGAAAATATCACCCAATCATGCAAACTCGACTTCGAAGTTACAAATAATGTGGTTGAATATGAAGCTTTCCTTTTAGGACTGCAATTAGCCAAAAGCTTAAAGGTTCAAAACTTAAGTGTTTTTACTGATTCAGAACTTATTGTCAAACGAGTGAGAAATATTTGCCAGACTAAGCATCCAATACTTAGGTATTATCGAAATGAAGTTTGGGATTCAGTCAAAAACTTCTTTGATGCTTTTAATTTGACTTATATTCCAAGAAATTAGAATATTCATGTAGATGCCTTAGCTGTTTCTGCTAGTTCATTTAAAATTCTTGATCATACCAATGTACTCTATCAAATACAAGTCATGTACAAACCCTTTATCCCAGACAATCTAAAATACTGGCAGATATTTGAAGATGATGAACATTTGAAATCTTTTCTGTAGGTTATAGATGGCCTTTTAGTTCTACAAATTGATGAAGATAGAACAGAAATAAATGAAAATACAAATGGAAATGATACGTCAAATTTCAATTCAAAAATCACTGATCATGACATTATTCAATTGTCTAACGATTTTATCCGCAAAGGCCTCATTCCTTTAGAAAATTTGTTTGATCAAAATGATCTCCTCCAAAACCCTCAGTTCATTTCTTCACAAGATGACATAGAAGAAATTAATATTGGAACAAATGATGATATTAAAAACATCAAAATCTGTGCATCTTTAGATCTTGAGATTAAAGCTCAATATCTTAAGTTACTTCAAAATTATAAGGATGTTTTTGCATGGACATATTCTGATCTAAAAACCTATGATACTTCATTAACATAACATAAGATTCCTTTAAAGCCAGAAGCAGTTCCTTATCAACAAAACTTATGAGGATCAATCCATCTCTTCTACCAACTATAGAAAAGGAAATTAAGAAAATTATAGATGCCCAGTTCATTCTCCCTCTTAGATATTATAATTGGGTTGCAAATTTAGTTCCTGTTAGAAGGAAGAATGGAGAAATTAGACTCTGTGTGGACTTTAGAAATTTGAACAAAGCATCATTAAAGGATAACTATCCTTTGCCCAAAATGGATCAGTTACTTCAAATGGTTTTAGGAGAACAAATACTTTCTATGCTTTAGGCTATAATCAAGTAAATGTTGATTTAGCAGACAGAGGGAAGACAACCTTTACTACACCCTGGGGTACATTCATGTATGCTATAATTCCATTTGGCTTATCCAATGTTGGAGAAACATTTCAAATAGCTATGGATGTAGCTTTTATGGGTAAGGTAAATAAATTAGTGGTCATTTATCTTGATGACATAACTGTTTTTTCTAAATCTGATCAGAAACATCTAAAGAAATTGATGAAGGTTTTTGACAGGTGTAGAAAATTTGGAATATCATTGAATCCTAAAAAGTCTTTGTTTTCTACCAAAGAAGGAAAACTGTTGGGCCATATAATTTCAAAAAAAGGAGTGGTGATTGATCCCAAGCATGTGTCTACCATTAAAACATTGACCTTACCTAGAAACAAGAAGGATATTCAAGCTTTTCTAGGCGAGATTAATTTTTTAAGGAGATTCATCCCAAAATATGCTAATATTGTAAAAGATATAATTGACATGCTCCGAAAGGATCATGAAGTTAAATTTACTATCTCTTCCATGCATGCATTTGATCAGATCAAGAAAGCTATCTCTCAAGCTCCCACCTTGGCCAACCCTGGTTACACTAAACCATTCAATATTTTTTCCTTTGCCTCAGAAACAACCCTTGGTGTTGTTCTACTACAAAAGAATGAAGATTATGAGAGATGTTCAGCTTAAGTATGACATAATTGAGAAGCAAGCCTATGCCCTTAGTGAAGCCCTGAAATCATTCAGGATGTATGTCCTACATTCTCCTATTACTGCTTATGTTCCTAACAGTGTTATGAAAATCATTTTAACTCAACCAGACACTGATGGAAAGAGAGGTAGATGGATCACTCAACTACTAGAGTTTGATTTAACTATCAAAACTACAAAGCTAGTAAAAGGCCAAGGATTAGCTAAGATTCTAGCTGAATCCAACTGTAAAGTGCTCGGAATAAATTCTGTTTTAGAGATACAAGGAAAGAATCCACAAGAACCTTCCCTTCATCCTGAAGAAAAGAATCCGCAAGAACCTTTACCTTCAGATCAGATCTGTCCTTTATACACTGATCACAAATTTATGTTGTCAGATTGGTAGCAAGACATTGTAAATTTCTTGATCCATTTTGAATGTCCAACATCATTCTCCAAAAGCCAATGTAAAAATCTCAAACTGAAAGTAGTCAAGTAATATATCATAAATGAAAATTTGTATTGGAAAGACCCACTAAATATTTTGTTATTATCTTTAACAAAATCAGAAACTGAAGGAATCATTGACCGGTTTCATATAGGATTTTGTGGAGGACATTATGCTTGGAGAGAAACAACATATAAGATATTAAGGGGAGGATTTTATTGGCCAACATTGTTCTTACAGGTAGGAGAAAATTTTAGAGGTTGTGTTCCTTGTCAAATGTTTGCTGGTAAGCAAAAATTAGCAGCTCTTCCACTGGTTCCATCAATAGTCTCAGAACCTTTTCTCCAATGGCGATTAGATTTTGTTGGAGAGATTCATCCCACTTCAAGTAATCAGCATATTTGGATCCTCACTACAACAGACTACTTCACTAAATGGGTGGAAGCAATTCTAGTGATAAATGCTACTGATTTAGTAGTAATAAAATTTATTGAAGAGAACATCTTATCTAGATTTGGTTGCCCAACTCAACTTGTCACTGATAATGCAGCAACCTTTTTTAGTGTTAAAATGATTGAGTTTTTCTGGAAATATCAGATTTTGTTACGTCATTCAACTCTATATTAACCACAAGGTAATGGCCTTGCAGAATTCTCAAATGAAAGTATGGTAAAGGTGATAAAAAAGACTCTAGCGGATCATAAAAAGAGCTGAGACTCTCATTTAATTTATGCAGTATGGGCAAACAAAATTACTCCAAAGAAATCTACCGGAAAATATCCTATCCAGTTAGTTTATGGGAAAGATGCAATCTTCCCTACCAATTTGGCCTTCTCTATTTTAAAATTCCTGCAGGATTCAACAGATGAACCTGATGATTTTTCAAGGAGAATAAATCAGATTATTGAACTAAATGAAAAGAGTGATGAAGTTCAATACAAATTGAAAAAGTATCAGAACAAGATGAAGAGACTATTTGACAGAAGAGCTAGGGAAAGGGACTTCAAGGAAGGTGATCTGGTTCTAAGATGGGATTCCATGAGAGAAGAAAAGGGAAAACATGGCAAGTTTGACAACCTATGGTTTGGACCTTTAGCAATTTCTTAAGTGAAGGGAAACAACACTTTTGTGCAACAAAATTTTGAGGTGCTATATTCCACTTATCCTTTAAATGGAAGGTTTCTCAAACATTACATTCAGTACTGAGAAGTTGAAGTAGATTTCATTACTACCACTGCAAAAAATCTAGTTTCTTTTACATTTCGAGCTGCCAATATGATTTTTTTACAGAAAAAGACTCCATAGCCCGAGGAGAAGGCACATGGATCTACAGGGGAAAGTAGTCCCTAGATGGAGTCGATGTTGTAGCATTTTTTGGTTTTGGTAAGTTAAAATAAATTAGTCTAAAAAATGAAAATAATTTTCAAAAAAATGTTAAGCTAGGATATGGACAAAAAGAATATTGAATAAAAATGTTAGGAAATCTTTTGATAAATATGTCCATATCAAAGAAAATGTTAGAATAGATGCCCTAAAAAAATGAAGGAAAAAATAAAATGTTAGGTTAGAGAGAAAAGAAAAAAGTAATAAACTCTGTAAGTGTTGCAAATCTAGATGCCACTATGTTTACTGTAATTCACTTTTGGAAATAATAGTTTTGTGCATTTTGTTTAGATGCCACACTAGTTTATTTAATCCAATTATATAGTTTAATCATAATTGGATTTGTTTTAAATTGATTGTCATAGGTAGAAAATAAAATTGGCTCAACAGTTTAATCTAAGCCAATGGAGAGAATAAGGTATAGGGGTAGATTATTCATGAAAAGAAATATTGGTTTGCTAGCTTAAATGCACTTTGAAAAATATGTAACAAATGTTAGGATAAGTAAAGGGTAGGTAGAAGAAAGGTTGCAGAAATACAAGGTTGCTAAAGCATAAGCACATTTATCATTCTTGATCCAATGTTTCAGTGTTCAGGAGCAGTTATGAAATTGAAAAGATGTTCACTAGCTGATTTGATTAACATCCCCTCATTTCATTTCACCCCCCCACTACATACTTACTAATTTCCCATTATCCCATCATTCTTATGAAAATACCCTTTTCCCTTCATTTTCACCCTTGCCCTTTGGTTTCACACATTTTCCTAGAAAATTACCCTCCAAATTCATTCCCCTATACAGAAACCCCTTTTCCCTAGTGTGAAACCCTTTCCCCTTGAAAAAATACCCTTTCCCCTCATTTTAACATTTTTTCCTTAATTTTAACCCTTTTCCCTAGACATTTCCCTTTGAAAATCATCCCCCAAATTACTTAATTAACTCTGCCATACGCCTAAATAACCCATAAAACCCCTATATTCTATGTTTTGTGTCCCCCCTTCATTACTTAACAAACCTCCACTATATTCACATTCTCTCGACATATAAAAACTTTTAACCAACCCCCTTGGTGTGGTTAACAAACCTCGCCACATTTAACCCTGGTCCCATTCTATAAACCCGTTCATTATATTTTTAACCCATTTTATTCATTAATTAATTACAAATCCATTGTAATTATCCCCCAGGCCCTACTAATATCCACTTGATTTCCCTCCATGGATTTCCACCGTGCGACAACCCTTAGATCTTACACCCCCAAATCTGATGGCACGCATCCATATTGCATTGATTTCTTTTTCGAGCTTTACCCGCCTGAGAGCATGTGAGATTCATGGCTTTGCTCGGGCCCCTTTCGGTTACATGGCAGCTTTACGTGAACTCACATGCTCTCATGGAAAAATTGCCCGACTGCCAAAAGTAGTGTGAAGAACCTTAATACCGCCTCCCCGCGTGGGCCGAAACCATCCACTATTAATTATGAAATTCCACGCCAACTCTAGCCGTTACCCGTTAAATGCCAAAGACCCTCGTTTTCACTCTTTTCACTAGTTTTTTCACTGAAAGCTACATAATCCTTCCTACGCCACCCTGAGCATCCGCAACCCAATTTCACTATTGTTTAGCTCTTGAACACACTTTGGACTTTGTCCACAGACTTTCCTGTTCCCTGAAACCATTATCACCTCACTGCCAATCATTGTTTTTATTAATAAATTATTTTATTTTTTAGGTGATTAGAATGCCAGAAGAATGGATAAACAATTTTGATACTAGCTCCAAAACCTGTTCACTCCAAGTTTCACAAAGAAATCTACTCAAAAGGATTAATTCAGAAGGAAAAGACAATTATACACATAGCAGAAGAAATCATTCACATAGAGGTAGTAACTGTTAAAACGGAGATAAATCAACAACATCATATCACATTTTCACATAAATCAAATAGGTCTTAGTGAAATTCACTTTTACTAAAGACATAAATGCAGGATAAGAGTAAAAGTTACCAGATGATGTGATTTACTGTGACTAGTAAAAGTAAAAGTAGGTGACAGAGCATTCGGGGTAAAAGACTAAATAGAGGAGACAGATAAAGAAATACGAGTCAAAGTGTATGAGATGAAAGTTCATCAGTAAACATGACATCCAACGTGAAAATTGAACAACATTAAGCTTTTGGAGGAATAGTCAGCCAACTTCAACAACTTTTAGTTTTTTCAGTGATAGTCACCAACAGCGCAGCATCAAAATAGTGCCAGATCAACTAGTAGTCTTTATTTTGATTTTATAATAATCTATTTTTGTAAAAACAATTTAGGATATTTGCTTAGTTCTATAGTTGTACAAATAACTCTCTTCACGAGTTGTTAAGGGTGGCACCCTTGAAGAAGCATTTCTAAACATTTGATGTACTTGACTTTTCTGGATCATTAAAACAAAGCACAGGATTTTGAATTCTATTTTACACAGTTTGTGTTTCTTGTAAGTTTTTCCAGTATTACTCGTTACATTTTTCTTCATATTCTTATGTCTTATTTTTGCACTAAAAATTGTCACCTTAACATTCTGCAATCTGTGTGAGTCCATTATCACTCATACTTTCCTCCTTTGCAAGTTTAAAGCCTCAGTTCTTCATATCAAGCCTTGAAAGTAAGAGAAACTCCCTAAAAGTCTCTAAAACTTTGGTTCCGCACTTTCTCTTTGCATTACCTATGGTCCTGCATCTAATGGTCACGTCTGTTGTGAACCTGACTACTCTGTCCTTGTGTTAAGGGTGCAGACCCCTGTAAAAGTTAAAAAGGTGTGAGTTTATTCTAAAAAACTCACTTTTAGTCATTTCTAAAAGCTTCTGGAAGGAATCTTGAGGTGGCAAGTTCGCTCTCTTAAGGTTCATGCACTCCATACCTTAAGGAGCTAACCCCTTGATGTGAGGAGCTTATCCCTTTGAAGGAATATTCTATCCCTTCATAGATGGACCTGTAAGCTCCTCCTTTGCACTATAAAATGAAGTATTGGGCTGGTTACTTGAGAGGTTAAAAGCTGAAGATTTTTGAGGTGAAATGCTGCTGGAACTTAGTCTTCTTAGTTGAGCTTTTATGAGGAGAGATTACATACCTCTAAGATCTCATTTGGAAGAGTGCAAGGCTTGTCAAATTAAAGGAAATTCCTGTTTCGGCCCCCGGGAAGAGCTTGTCCAACATCAACGCTGAAAAGGTTGTAAGGTTCTTCTACTTCAAAGTTAATACAAATAAGTTTGTTTTTCTCAATAAACTGTTCATTTATGGTTTATTTTATGGATTCCTTGATCACCATAATAGACATGATTTATGATATTTTGTATGCAAGTGCTATTTGATGTTTGCTTGTTTGTGATTATAGGTATTTAAAGATAACTCTTTTGGACAATCGAGGGATGACTACAACGAACAAGCATTGGATCTAAAGTAGGATTGTAACACCTCTATAGTCTATATTTGTAAATTGCATATGTCTTGAGAAAGATAGATTCATTTGTCCGTTTGTTGCTAGATTATCTTGTGATACTAGGGAGATCGGTCTTGTCCACAAGATCGATTTATCTGGCCAACAAATTGGTGACTCCACTGGGGAATGAACTTGGTTTTTGGTTTTCCTTTGTTTTGACTAGAGAAAACTTTTTTCATTTCTGGTTTTTGATTGATGTATACTGGTTTGGGTAGTTTTTAAATCTAGGAGTATTTTTTGTTTTTTTGAAGTTTTCAGGGGACCGCACTTTCTCTTCACAGATAATGCGAGCATCCCCGCATTTTTCTTTTAGTAAATAGAGTGTGACCGCACCTGTTACTTCTGGAGCCTGCGGACCCTGTAAAATGTTTTGAAAAACCTAAAATACCTTTTTCCAGTTAGGTTTAGGTTTGATTTAGAAGCTTTAGGGTCTACCCAAATATTTGCGTTTTCCTGTCAAAAACCTCTTGTGAGTGAGTTCCAATAGTATTTGTGTTTTAGATGATTTTCTAGAAGTTTGCATGCTTGGAGTGGTTTTCACTTGGTCTATGTAGTGACTCAAAGATCAGAAGCCTGAGAAACCTTAGATCACCCTAGTGTCTTTTTGTCTTCTTGATGAGTCTGACTTGGTTGTGAAATCTATCTTTTATGAGAAATAGATTCAGTTTTATCGTTGCAAATCTTTGAACAAACTTTGTCATAAGTTTTGAATTTCATTTTTACGAAAGAAAACATAGCTGGATGTTTTTTGGTTGATTTGTTATTCTGAACAAATGAATCCTTAGTTTACTGAACAACTGAGTAAAACGTCCTCAAAAAGAATTGAAGCTTTAATTTATTTAGATTTGAAAGTTTTTAGATCTCAAAATTTGTTTTTGTAGTTTTGAGTGCCTTTCTAGAACTTGTAGATCTATTTTGAAAGGAAAATTGTTTTTCTTGTAGTTTCGAGTTTTGAAAAAGGCAAGGGATTTATTGTGAGCATTTATTATTAGTCTCGTTTTGAGTTCTTATTGAAAAAGACAAAAAGATTTTATTTTCATTCTCATGTTGAAAGAAAGATTTGTTTCTTAAAGAATCGCATTCTCGAACTTTCTTTTAGCTAGAATTTCATTGAAAGAAAAAATATATTGCTTATCATTTTAGGTGCATTTTTTTAGCATTTGGAGTCGAGTCATCACACCATCAAAGTTTCATTTCCATACCTATTGACTTAAGGAACAACCCATAAAAGCAGTTCTTAATTAAAATTGATCTAGTAATCTTTTTTATTTCTAGGGCTCTTATCACCAATATATATCTTGGAGTAGGGAGTAATTAACTCTCCAAGATAGTTAAAACAAACAAGTAGATATATCTTGCAGTAGGAAATAAATCCAATTGTAATTGATACTGTGGAGCACTAGAAAGGTATGTTTTTGACAAACAATTTAGTGACTTTTCAGTAACAATTGTAACCCTTTCTGTATAATGAACTTAAAGAAATAAAGAATTTTAATAGAATGTGTGAGAATTAGTATGGAAATCTTAATCGCTGATAATTGTCATTTTCTATGCAGGAAAAGGTGGACACGAAGAGCTGCCGTCCAAAAAGGAAAGACAAAGGAGAAATAACTACTGTCCCTCTAGAAGGAAACCAGATGCAAACGGGATTGAACAGATCGAAGCAGAATGACCCAGGGAAGAAAGAAGGGTTACCAATTCGGCGGAACAGGGAAAGAAAAGTAAAGGATTAACGGCTTGGCGAATCCCTCAGGATCTTTGATCCTGAGGGATCGCTGTTTTGCTTATTTTTGTTACCTAGATACCTCCGCCGTTACCTTTATAAAAAGGAACAGCATAGTTAAGCAAAGATCCTGAGGGATCGCTGTTTTGCTTATTTTTGTTACCTAGATACCTCTGCCGTTACCTTTATAAAAAGGAACAGCATAGTTAAGCAAAGGGACTTTTTTATGTAATCTTAAGTTTCAGACTAAACTTTGATCATCGACTCTCACTGAGACTTGGTTTGCTGTACATTTTTTGATGCGTTAATATAAAAGACTTGGTGTTTATTTCATCTCTGCGTCTGGAGTAATCTAAGGCAGTGTACCATTGGAAGCTAAGGGCCCGGCTCCAAAGGACACTTGCTTTTGTATCATTATAATTTGATTTCTGCGTGATTTGCTTATCTTTATTGCTCAGCAATCTGACATGCTTTTTATATGCTATTCCATGCTCTGTTCTGACTAATTCATTAATGGTTTCTTCAGGAGATTTATGTAGTGACTCTGTATCATATGAGTGAATCCTTTCAGAGTTGATTGCATGTTATCAGTCTAAGCCAACTATTTCTGTTACAGAGCATTTGTACTGAATATTACCGTTATTGGATTTGTGTGAAATCCCAATCATTGGAATCCAGAAGTAATGTTGTTCTACTTGGAAACATAGTCATATCTTCTTTAACCATCAGATTGCTATATTAGCGTGGTGTGTGTATATATGGTTGATGCTTGCTGTTCCATAATTTATCAGTAAAGTACATTCCATCCAATTTGCTTTAAGAGAGAAGATTGCTATTTTATTGCAGAATGTGAGTTTGGCTCAATAGAGCAAGTTTAGTTCTGACTCGCGAGACTTAGTTTATTTGATTGTTGTTCCATTTACTGCTCTTCTATTTCAGACTTGCTGTTCCATTTCTTATTTGCTGTTCCATTTTACTTTCTGTTGTTCTATTTATTTGCAATTGCTGCTTTGGTGTGAGAGAAGGTCTGAGGCTGTAGAGAGCCTCAGCTATCGCTTCCTAGCTCCCAGACCTGTGGTCCATGCTCTAATTTCATTTCCATCAGTTTCTAAAGGGATGGGTTATCGCTTCCGCACCCTTGACTGATAAGCTGCCTTGTGTGATTTTGTGCCTTTAAAGTAATCTAGTCTAGCATCCATTTACCCTTGTATTTTCTGAACACTGTACTACTAAGCATTACTCTGATGAATAGCCTCGGATTGAGATACTCTTTGCAATAACAAAGTGTTCCCGGATTGACTTATTAATGTGGCATAACTAGAGGTGAAAGAGACCCTTGTTACAACTCTACATTTTGGCGCCGTTGCTGGGGAAAGAGTATAGCCATTTGTCTTTTACAGAGTAGTGTACGAATCCACTAGGGGAGAGTTGGATTTTAAAAACGGAACGTAAGAACCTGCGTACGGAGCATGTAAAAGCCCTGCTCCACCGTCCGCTTTCCTGGCAGAATTGTGGGTTGAATAGGATCTGGTAGTTTATAGAGTGCATGACTAAGCAGAAAAAGCCAGAAAAAATTATCAAACCTCCATTCAAACCCAAAAAAGCCAAAGGGCCGGTGACCCTTGGCCGAACAACCTTCATAGACGAAATCTATAAGAAAACTGAATCTCAGCCATCAGTAGGGCCCAAGAAAACCAATTCTAAATAGCCTACTAGTTCCCTTCAGGCCGCAGGATCACCATCTGTAGCCTTCGCTGAGGTGCATAGTCAGACTGATGAACAGGACTTTCAAGAAATTGAAAATTCTATTCTAGAACGACTGCAAGAAGGGAATATAAGCAATCTTTGTGAAGGAGAAGGGGAAACAGGGGAAGTTGAAGAGCCAAGATCTCCTCCTAGGATAATTCAGCCATTAAATAGCCCAGATAAAGGGAGCGCTGCAAAAATCATTGTTGGGGGGATTCAATCTCCTCAAACAGCAGGGACTTCTATTATTCCAGACAAAGGAAGTGCTATTAAAACAATCCCTGTCAAGGTCGTTCCTTCTCAGCCTAGGAATACCCTCCTAGAAATTCCGGAAGGTTATTGGCACATATTCGACCCTATGGCACAGAATCAGCCAAATACTCAAACTTCTACATTACAATATCCTATAGTGGATTCAACAGCAAATGCTCCTATGAAAGCAATTCCCCTTCAACACATTCCTACATTTCACGAACTTACATCAGAGGACCCTGATGCATTCTTATTTGAATTTGATGTGTTATGCAGGGGATATGATTACACCACTGACCCCCAGAAATTAAAACTGTTCCCCTCCACCTTGAAAGGGGTAGCTTTAAGATGGTTTATGGGTTTAGGTGGTGGAGTTATAAATAACTGGAAGCAAATGAAGGGATCTTTCTTAAAGAAATATCAAGATTACTGTAGGTCTAGAGAACTGAAAGATGAAATATTTCAGATGATAGCTAGACCAAATGAAACATTAGAAGAATATGTAGAACGTTTTCAGTATAATTTACAAAGATCTCCATATGCATCACTACCTCTGCCTGATAATGTGTTAAAAATGGCATTGATCAGAGGCATGAAGGAACAATGGATTGAAACATTAAATATCATGGGAAAAGGGGATATTTATCAAGAGAATTTTGCTGACATCATCGACTTATGTATCAGGAGCTCGAGAGGTAGCACAAGGATAAAGCCAGCAGAATATGATCGGTTTTTCAGAGATAACAAAATATCAACAGAAGGAGTAACACGTGTAGAACTTGGGAATTTATTAGAAAATTTTAAAACTGATATTCTGGGGACATTAACTACACAACTTGATATTGTGCAGGCTAAACAGAAGCAGATGGAGGCAGAACAGAATTTGGCGATCTTCTGCCCCCGATGTAGAAGAAAACATAGTCATAAGGAATGTCCACTGGATGCAGTTCAAACATGTGCTATCTGTACAAAAGACCACCTTACTGAGAGCTGCCCCTCACTTCCTGGATTGAAGGCAGTATATAAGGAAGCAGAAGAAGAGCCAGAATCAGCATACTTCATTAACCAGCATCGCCAATGGCAACCAAGGAAATCTGGTATGTTTTCAGACCCAACTTCTTCTTTCCAGCCTCCGCAGTATAATACTCAGCAATATAGTATGTGGCAAAACCAATCTCAACCCCCATTTCCGAACTGGTCATCACAACCCTTTCCTTCTCCAAATCCGTGGATGAATCAGACAAGCCAATTTGGTTGGCCGAATTTTCCCTACGCTCCACCATATTGGCAGAATAACCCATATCCTCCACAATGGACCCCCCCTACTTCACAAGGTTCACCCTGGCAGACAAACTGGCCAAAATCGACATATCAACCAACAGGAACTATTCCGCTCCCTCAACCGACTCTGCCAGCTTTACAACAAAATCCCCAGTCTAATCTGAGACCGCAACTCCCAGCCCAACCCAATCCCAATCCAAATAATAGACCGGTCCAATCCCTCCAAATCATAGAATCATCAGAAATTGGACCTGATTTGAGGGAGTGCAATGATCTTCAGTTAAGATCTGGACGTATAATAGAAACAGAGGGAGATAAAACAGTTCACATTGAAGATCAGTTACCAACAGAACAACCGTTACAACAAGAGGGTGTAAATAAGGAGTAGACTCATCAACAAGCAAGTACATCCTCCCCTCCCTTCCCAGAACAATTAGTCATACCACGACCTGTACAATATCTAGACTTTGATATTCTGGGAGAGTTACAAAATCTGTACATAAGAATTCCTTTCCTCCAAGCCATTCAAGACATCCCTATATATGAAAAAACTATAAAAGTATTGTGTATAAAAAAATCAAGGAGGAATGCAACCACTAACCCAAGAGTCCAAGTAGTCGGCACTTTATCTGACCTGTTATCAGGAACACCCATTAAATATGAAGATCCGGGAAATCCAATCGTAACTGTTCAAATCTATGGTCAGACCCTGACTAATGCTTTAGTTTATCTAGGAGCTGCCATTAATGTTTTGACAACTTCTACTTGCCAAAAGCTCGGCATTACATCGGTAGAACCCACTTCTACTTTGTTAGAATTGGTCGACCGATCTGTAGTTCGACCAGAAGGTACTCTATACGATGTCATGGTCTCTATATATTCCTGGGAATACCCAACCGATTTCCTGGTAATTAATCCAAAAACCCGACTGGATGGACACCTGCTAATTTTAGGTAGACCTTGGCTTGCTACCGCCGATGCTTACATTGGTTGCCGGCAGGGAAACATGACCATAACCAGAGGACCAGATATTAAAAATCTAGTTCTATACCCTCCAGCACAGCCAAGTCTGTCAATGATAAAAACTAACCAGCACCCTGTATCATATCTTACTGACAATATTAGATCACCATTGACTATATAGAAGGCCCTGGACTTTAAAGACCAAATAGAAGATGATGCTATCAATAACTTCATTAGTCAAACTGAATCTAGACCTCATACACAGTGTTTCATGATAGAAGCTGCATTCGATAGCGAACTAGAAGAAGATCCCTTGAAAGATGCGCATGACCAAACAATACCTGTGACTTCTGTTGCCAATAGTAAACTAGTGGAAATTGAACCGGGAAAAACTATAAACATCAATGCCAACCTTACACCGGACCAAGAAATAAAACTCATCCATCTGTTACGGAAGTATCAAGAAGCATTTGTGTGGGATTACCCTGATATGAAAGGGATTGATCCCCAATTGTGCACCCACCATATTTATATAGAAAAAGATGCAAGACCTGTCCGTCAACCACAAAGAAGACTCAACCCTCATCTAAAAGATGTTGTAAAAGCTGAACTTCATAAACTTTTAGATGTTAATTTTATTTACCCTATTTCTGATAGTAAATGGGTCTCTCCGCTTGTGGTTGTACCCAAGAAGAATGGGAAATGGAGGATTTGTGTGGATTATAGGGAGTTAAACAAAGCCACACAAAAATATCACTTCCCTCTCCCATTCATAGACCAAGTATTAGACACTTTAGCAGGAAAGAAATTCTTTTCTTTCCTGGATGGCTTCAGCGGATACAATCAGATTCAGATTGCCCCTGAGGACCAGGATAAGACTACATTTACTTGTCCTTGGGGAACGTTTGCCTATAGAGTTCTACCCTTTGGCCTATGTAATGCTCCTGCCACATTCCAAAGGGTTGTTCTTAGCATCTTTGCAGATTTAATAAATGATGGACTTGAAGTGTACATGGATGACTTTACACCATATGGAGATGATTTTGACCCAGCTTTAGATGCTCTAGAAAAAGTCCTACAGCGTTGCATTGCTACCAGGCTTTGCTTAAGCCACGAAAAATGTTATATGATGATGACTGAAGGGCTTATTCTAGGACACTTTGTCTCAGCAACTGGCATTCAGGTAGATCCGGCCAAAATTCAAATACTTTTGCTTATCCCCACCCCCACTACTCAAACAGAGGTACGCAGTTTTCTTGGATTTTCTGGGCATTATAGACGATTTATAGAACATTATTCACACATTGCTGCACCTCTATATGCACTAACTGGTAATGTTGATTTCATGTGGACAGAAAAATGTGACCGCGCTTTCCAGGAATTAAAGAAGCTTGTATCAACAGCTCCAGTCCTTCGAGGACCAGATTGGAATTTACCATTCCAAATCTCGTCTGATGCCTCAGATACAGAAATCGGTGTAGTCCCTGGGCAAGAAGAGGATAAAAAATCATATGCTATTTATTATATCAGCAAAAATTTATCCCCTGCCGAATTGAATTACACTGTCACTGAGAAAGAATTCCTCGTTGTGATACATGCTGTCAATAAGTTTAGACATTATATTACAGGCTATCCCGTTATTTTATATACAGATCATTCTGCTATTAAATATTTAGAAAATAAGCCTATTACAAATGCTGGAATAACTAGATGGTTGATCTTATTGCAGGAGTTCGATATCACAATCAGGGATCGACCCGGCAAGGAAAACCCTGTAGCTGATTTTCTCTCACGAATACCAAAATCAATTGAGGCAGCAGTAGTGGAAGACCAATTTCCGGATGAGCACCTGTTTGCCATTGCTGTTCAAACACCCTGGTATGCTGATGTTGCCAATTACCTTGCAGTAGGTAAGCTACCAAAACACTTAACCCCTAATGAACGTAAGCAGATTGTTCAGAAAAGTACTCGATTTTCGTGGATTGGGGGCCATTTGTTCCACACAGGGGCAGACATGCAAATTAGGAGATGTATTCGAGAAGATGAAATTTTCAACATCTTAAAAGCTTGTCATGACGGACCATGTGGGGGACACTTTGCTGAAAAAAGAACAACACATAAAGTATTGCAGACAGGATACTACTGGCCTACAATTTTTAAGGATGCAAAGAAATTTGTCCAAGCCTGTGACAGCTGCCAGCGAGCAGGACGACCTGGTCAAGCCGACGAAATGCCTCTGAGGCCACAATTAGTCATTGAACCATTCGAATGATGGGCTCTTGATTTCGTTGGACCCATCAACCCATCATCAAATCAGAGAACATATATCTTGGTAGCCACAGAATATGTCACTAAATGGGTTGAGGCCGAAGCGTTGCCTAGAGCTACAGAAGATTCTGTAATACAGTTCCTGTTCCATTTGTTTGTACGTTATGGCCTTGCGAGAGAAATAATTACATATGGAGGACCACAATTTGCCGGAAACAAATTAGCTGCAACACTTAACAATTATCACGTCCAGCATAAAATTACTACCCCATATCACCCGCAGGCGAATGGGCAAGTAGAAAGTAGCAATAAGGTAATAGAATCAATTTTAACAAAAACCATTGCTTCACATAGGCGTGATTGGGCCGCCTGACTACCTGAAGCACTCTGGGCTTATAGAACCACATGGAGAAGTACCACCGGTTATTCACCCTATCAATTAGTGTTTGGAAAACAACCTATTTTTCCCATAGAATTCGAAATCCAAACGTTACGAACTACACAGGAAGTTGGCCTAGATTTAAGTGAGGCACAAATTAATCGATTACAGCAGATTAATGAATTGGACGAAATAAGGCTATCTGCATTACAGAATACAACACTTATTCAACAACAACGAGCTAAATGGCATGATGCACTTATCAAGAACAAAGTCGTTCACGAAGGGGACTGGGCTTTGTTATATGACTTTCGGTTTCAGGACTTCTCGGGGAAACTGCAGACTCGTTGGTTGGGACCATACGAAATCCAGAAAGTACATGATAATGGGACCCTTACTCTGATCACAATCGATAGTTCTGGATATGCATTCAAGGTAAATGGCCACCGAGTTCGTCTCTATCGCAGGCCACTCACTCGGGAATCCTTCTGTCAACAGCTACGTCAAGACACTGATATGGAAATTTTAGGAGAGGAAGTAAAATCTTCCTCACCTGTAATTCAGTAAGGAATGCATTTTTTTTCCTATGACTTGTACATAAGTTCTTGTATATATGTTTTCTTAACATTTCTTTGATCTTTCTTTTTTAATTTTGATTTTTGCATTCAGCGTGTCTTTGCTGTTCCTTTTTCAAAAGGAACAACATTTGCTTGTTTTTGTGTTTCTGCTGTTCCTTTTCAAAAGGAACAACATTTCTCAGTTTTTGCTGTTCCTTTTCAAAAGGAACAGCATTTGTAATTTTTTGCTGTTCCTTTTCAAAAGGAACAGCTTTTGTGAAGTTTTTGCCGTTCCTTTTCAAAAGGAACAGCATTTGTGCGTTTTTGTTGTTCCCGTTCAAAAGGAACAACATTTGGGAGTTTTTGTCGTTCCTTTTCAAAAGGAACAACATTTCTGCGTTTTTGCTGTTTCTTTCCAAAAGGAACAACATTTGTGAGTTTTTGTTGTTCCTTTTCAAAAGGAACAACATTTGTGAGTTTTTGCTGTTCCTTTTCAAAAGGAACAACATTTGTGATTTTTTGCTGTTCCTTTTCAAAAGGAACAACATTTGAGAGTTTTTGTTGTTCCTTTTCAAAAGGAGACAGCATTCATGATCTTCGGTTGTTCCTTCTCAAAGAACGACATCTCAACTATTTGTTTTGCATGGATTCTTCTCTCCTGTTCCTTTTTCAAAAAATAACACCATAGCCATGTTTTTTCTCTCTGTGATGATTTATATTGAGGATGCTTTTATCCATGTTCTCTCCAATCTTTAAGATACAACTATGCACTTATGCAATGAACATAAACTACGACATACCGAAGTCAGCAGATCATAAGATCGCTATCTTTATAGAGCCTAGTATTGATAAGAGGACAAGAGGAGGGACATACTTACCTCTCATCTCTGCTGTCATTGACTTATTCCCATTGTTTTGATTGGTTATCTTTATCATGGCGATTTCCTTAAAAAATTTCTTTGATTATTACTTAGGGATAAGAGCAGAGGATTCATATCTTCCAGTTGGGATGATAAGACTTCTTCCACCATTCCCACTCTTAAGGAGTGTTGAACCACCCTTATGTGTAAATAAATAAGAAAAAAGTGTTTTGCTAAAAGAAAAAATGAATATGGATTGTCAAATGCAGGATAGGGGGTCTCATCACGAGCCAGCCTACCATGATCATCAGGATGGAAGCGAAGTGGCATTCCCAGTATGGCCACCACACCAGGGATATGGTCCAAAAGGTACACTAAATAAACAGACCTTGGAACAGGGGGTCTCATCACGAGCCAGCCTGTCCACGTTTCGCACCTTCCTTATGAATGGCATTATGGCTACCTGGTTACCAAGCCAGCATAATGGCCTGCATTTCGACAAAATATTTTTCAAAATACACACAAAGGATCATGGTTCCGAGGGTGAAATAAACAACTCTGCCAAGGTTATGAACACCTGTCGGCAGCAGAGCTTTGTTAATGGTATCGAAGTCATAATGGCTACACCAATAGGTATGATATTAATACCTCTTTGTCTCTTATATCCTATAAATAATTCATATTTTATGTCCCAATGAATATATCGCATGAACACTCATTACCACCAATCATGGAAAAGGAACTGACAATGACCTCTGGAGACTTCGTACGATTGACAGACGTCCCATCCCCCGGCCTCACATCATATTACATAGGCTCTTATGTAAAATGTGATCCACCTTTTTGCCTCGATTTCGGTATTTCGTTGTCCATCTAAAACATGGTGTAATTTTATATGCTGTTCCTTTATGACTAGTTACACGATGGCTGCTGCTCCTCTATTTGACGGCTGGGGCAGCCTATCACATCGCGGGGGGGAAGGTAATCTCATTACTCCACGAGTTACGCGTCAGCACACCATTCGGGGTAGATAGTGTACGAAGGTATGGCATGGTTTAACGGTATGATAATTCTATTTTACGCAAAGTTGCCATCCACAATCCATTTTTGTTGCATACTCTGTTTTTTTTTGCGACGATCACCCTCTCTGCGTCTCAAAACAGGACAGGCAGTTGTTGTTCCATTGGAAATTCTTAGTGGAACCATGGGAGGAAAGGCAATCCGAAGCGAACCTCAAGAATTGACAGTCTCTGCTGCTACCCGGGAGATCCTGGAAAAGGCTGGATGGCTGAATTATTTCAGTCGCCTACAAGAATCAAACGAGACAGTGGCGTTGGAATTTCTGCAAAACTTGCAGGAGGACTACTCCATAGTAAGAGAAAGGCGGATAGCGGTCACTGATGATGTAATTGCAGAAGTCTCAGGACTACCAGCCACCGGACCTGTATGGACGCTGAGGAAAGAAAGACTACAAAAGATTATGGATATTTTCCATGATGAAGGCCAAAGCTTGACAGTGAAGGGGAAGGGAGTTCTGCCAGCAACGTTAGGAGAACCCTGGACCGAATTAGCAAAGATAGTACAGAGCTACATTACTTGAGAAGGAAGGAAAGACGTGGTAAGACCAAGTCATCTTAAACTCTTAGCTGTTTTGAAAGAAAAATGTTCTGTAAATCTGCCTGCACTTTTAAATTCACTATTGCATGATGCGGCCCGAAGCCTGAAAAAGGCACAACACGTAGAAGCAGTTGTTAGCCACCATGGATTGATTCGATTGATAGTGAGCCATAGTCTTACTCAACAGCAGAGCAGCTGGGAGGAGCTCATTGCATTGATTGAGGGGGGATTGGCTGCACCATCCCCAAAACCTAAACATTCCTCTAGCACACCGGAACGATCAGAGAAATGCAGAGAATTGGTAGCAGAAAAACGTGTTGCTCCAAAACGTAAACATTCTTCAAGTACACATGAGCGACCAGAAAAACGCAGAGAATTGGTAGCAGAAAAACTTGTTGCTTGTACACCTGAAAAACCTGAGAAACCAAGAAAATCAGCCCGGCTAGCTCGAATACGAGGGAGGCTGGAAAAGATTTGGGAAAGCACCAGCCAGCCAATCGAGATTACAGATGAACCTCCAGAACCAGAAGGAGGACCTTCCGAAGAAAATGCTGGACAATCTGGGGGCGAGGCTGAGCAAGCCAGAGAAGGAGGCGAGGAGGGAGAAGTGCACTCCGAAACAGAAACAGAAGCTGAACACTCCAAGGCAGTCACTGAGCAGGACAATCAGGAGGAGGAAGTAGTACAGCTAGAGAGCAGCCCACTGCGAGACCCTGTGGGCGAAGATGAATTGGCCGCAATCCTGGCCAATATGGGGGAATATGGCCAACCCTCCAGCCCAGCAGGTCCTCCCGATGGACCTCCAGAGGAAGACATACCTGAGAAATCACATGCAGAAAAGGAAGGAAAAGAAAACCCGCCCGTTCATGAGGAAGAAATAAGGGACACCAATTGGGAAGAATCTGTTCCCAAGGCACCAGAAGAAATTCTAAACGGAATGAGAGCAGATTTAAGGGCCAGTCATAAGCCCTCTGCCGAGGCAAGGGAAATTAAGAAATTAAGGCGAAAACAACAGAGGCTGCTGAACACTATAGCCCAGCTCCGACAGCAAATTCGGATTCTGAAAACCAATCTGAGGATACAAAGGACCACAAGGAAAAGAAAAAGGGCCACTATAGCAAAATCCCGTAGAACAAGAAGACGAAGGACTTACAACCACCCTGTTGGTTAAAACCCTGCTGGAAGACCTACTGCTGTTCCAAATGATGTTGAAGAACAGACTGTTGTTCCAATTGACACTGAAGAACAGACGGCCGTTCCAAACGACGTTGAGGAACAGACTGCTGTTCCAATTGACACTGAAGAATGGACTGCCGTTCCAATTGAGGCAGAGGGACAGGATGATGTTCCATTGACAGGGGAACCACAACAACCTTTCATTCGTGTTAAGAAAGAAAAAGAGAATAAAGAGATCCAAATAGAGGCACCACTCTCAGGGGTAATTCGGGTTCTGAACTCCAAACAGTATAACAAAAAGGTTCAGGTAAAACTCCCGGCCTCTACGGCTCTATGGAAAAAGGATCCGAAAACAAGAACCTTGCACAAGATGATGAAGCAAGCTCAGCAAGAAACTGAACAGCTGAGAGAACAAACAGTCCCTCGGGAGAAATATGAAGAGTTGCAACAGCAACTTCGGGATATGAGTCAGTCCGAGAGCCAGGCCTTCGAAGGCTGGCAAAAGGAGCAAGAAAAGGTTGCCAAGGTAACTCGTCGATTAGATATTGTTGTTAGGCAGATGGACACTGTGTGTTCTTTGTATAATGATGTTCTAGCCTGTAGGGCCCCTACTAAAAACTATGCTTTATTTTTTCTTGAACGATATTTACGATTAAAGATAAAAGCTGTCAGGGCGGGTGCCCCTATACAAATCAATATTGTTAATGATTTTATAGATTGTTGCAAGCATTATGGAATTAAGGTTCAAAGATTATTGTGTGAATTTTACTTGCATAACCTCGTGCTAGACCAGGAAACTGATTTAAATCCTGGCCCTTTTGTTGGGGACATACAATTGCAAGCCTTCGTTTCATTCGGGGTTAATCAGCTAAAATGGCTCAGGGCTTATAACACTTTTCAGAGACAGGAAAATAGCCTAGACTTGTGGGTAAGAGCCGAGCCTAGAGACCCAGTGCTATTATGGAGAGCACATAGGAACCTTATGAGAACCCCGGGTGTTATGGAGACATTAGGACCCATGCACGAGGACCTAATCCGACACAGTCTGGAATATTTTCTGACTATTAAAGACCTCGCCATCGATGCTGCAAAATTCCGATACCGGACTTCTAACCCAAACATCCAGCTCAGGGAACCGTTCAAATATGAAAATTTTGAGCTAGCTGCCAGCCGATTGAACCTTTATGGCGAGCGTATTTTGCAAGTAGGGCCATCCTGGTTAGGGTATCGATTTCGTAGTCCAATCATTTGGCACCCTGCACCCGGATATTAGGCCTTGTATGAAATGCCTGAAGGTCAAACAAATCAGTTCTTTGATGATCTAGTTGCTCATCACGGTTGTAGGCCTCCACACGAGGTTCCCTCTCCAGCCTATTCTCTTACCGCCTTGCATGTCAACTATAATGTTTTCATGAGGGCATGAAACAGGGTAAGCAGGGGGTGTGTGGAGCACTGGAAAGGTATGTTTTTGACGAACAATTTAGTGACTTTTCAGTAATAATTGTAACCCTTTCTGCATAATGAACTTAAAGAAATAAAGAATTTTAATAGAATGTGTGAGAATTAGTATGGAAAGCTTAATCGCTGATAATTTTCATTTTTCTATGCAGGAAAAGGTGGAAACGAAGAGCTGCCGTCCAAAAAGGAAAGACAAAGGATGAATAACTGTTGTCCCTCTAGAAGGAAACCGGATGCAAACGAGATCGAACAGATCGAAGCAGAATGACCCAGGGAAGAAAGAAGGGTTACCAATTCGGCGGAACAGGGAAAGAAAAGTAAAGGATTAACAGCTTGGCGAATCCCTCAGGATCTTTGATCCTAAGGGATCGTTGTTTTGCTTATTTTTGTTACCTAGATACCTCTGTCGTTACCTTTATAAAAAGGAACAACACCGTTAAGCAAAGGGACTTTTTTATGTAATCTTAAGTTTCAGACTAAACTTTGATCATCGACTCTCACTGATACTTGGTTTGCTGTACGTTTGTTGATGCGTTAATATAAAAGACTTGGTGTTTATTTCATCTCTGTGTCTGGAGTAATCTAAGGCAGTGTACTGTTGGAAGCTAAGGGCCCAGCTCCAAAGGACACTTGCTTTTGTATCATTATAATTTGATTTCTGCGTGATTTGCTTATCTTTATTGCTCAGCAATCTGACATGCTTTTTATATGCTATTTCATGCTCTGTTCTGACTAATTCATTAATGGTTTCTTCAAGAGATTTATGTAGTGACTCTGTATCATATGAGTGAATCCTTTCAGAGTTGATTGCATGTTATCAATCTAAGCCAGCTATTTCTGTTATAGAGCATTTGTACGGAATATTACCGTTATTGGATTCGTGTGAAATCCCAATCATTGGAATCCGGAAGTAATGTTGTTCTATTTGGAAACATAGTCATATCTTCTTTAACCATCAGATTGCTATATTAGCGTGGTGTGTGTATATATGGTTGATGCTTGCTGTTCCATAATTTATTAGTAAAGTACATTCCATCCAATTTGCTTTAAGAGAGAAGATTGCTATTTTATTGCAGAATGTGAGTTTGGCTCAATAGAGCAAGTTTAGTTCTGACTCGTGAGACTTAGTTGATTTGATTGTTGTTCCATTTACTGCTCTTCTATTTCAGACTTGCTATTCCATTTTACTTTCTGCCGTTCTATTTATTTGCAATTGCTGCTTTGGTGTGAGAGAAGGTCTAAGGCTGTAGAGAGCCTCAGCTGTCGCTGCCTAGCTCCCAGACCTATGGTCCATGCTCTAATTTATTTTCCATCAGTTTCTAAAGGGATGGGTTATCACTTCCGCACCCTTGACTGATAAGCTTCCTTGTGTGATTTTATGCCTTTAAAGTAATCTAGTCTAGCATCCATTTACCCTTGTATTTTCTGAACACTGTACTACTAAGCATTACTCTGACGAATAGCCTCGGATTGAGATACTCTTTGCAATAACAAAGCGTTCCCGATTGACTTATTAATGTGGCATAACTAGAGGTGAAAGAGACCCTTGTTACAACTCTACAGATACAATCTGGGAAGCTTCTCTTAAAGGAGTCAATCATGAGATCATGTTCAAACCTTTGAGACAATCAAGTCTGTTTCATTGGGAAAGATAGAAGATTTGCGCGTATTATAAACAGTAAAAATTAACCATTGTCGAGGAGCCTAGGGTCACTTGTTGGTAAACCTAGAATTGACCATGTCGAGGAGCCTTCAAGGGGATTGAGCTTTGTTACTCTGCCCTTGCACGTAGATTGGATCGTAGACTGTTCCCCTAATTGTATTTGTTACTGTTGGTAACCTTAGTGTCCATAAACTTAATATTATTTCCTAAGGTGACGGTGAAGGATGGGTCTCACTGTACCTGGAGTAGATGTCGACTAGACACATTTGGACTCTCTGGGGGGTTCTCTTCACTCGAGATGGTTTTGTGAAGAAACTTGTACTAGTCTGTTTCATTAAGAACTATTCCAACCGTCCTTTCTATATTAAACTTCTACTACGTTGGATTTCATCACCAAATAGTGTTTTTAGTATGGGAAGTTACTGTTTATGTGTGGTTAGAACTCTTAGATTTTTTTTAGGCATGTGATTCATTTGTTTGTTTCTTTAGAGACTTTAGGTGGTTTTATCTAAATTTTCTTTGTTTGTGTGTGAGTAATTAATATTTAATTGTGGCTGAATTACCGAGACAATCTCATAGACTTCAGAGGAAACCTCCTAAATATTCACCAAGCCAGCTTGAAGGGCTATGAACTCTTGTATCACCTACTGACAGTAGAGTTGGATCACCGGAAGCTGGAGAGTCATCTTTAATTGTTCATCCTGATTACCAGATACAAACAATAGAGTCTATTCAAGAGCGAATTTCATTTTCTGTAGTTACTGGTAGTATTTCTCTTCCCAGTGAATTATCTGAAGAACCTGAAATTTTTGAACCTGACACTGAACCTGCTGTTACTCCAACTTCAGGATTTGCTTCTCGAGCCTGTAGTAATCTTGGTTCACGTAGGTTAAGCAATATCATTACTGAAAATCTTCCTTCTGGCCTCATTTCTATCGAAGAACTTGTTAATCCAGAAGAAGACGCAACTTTTCCCGAAAACCAATAGATTTTAAATCTTAGGGAGCATGAATCAATATTCTACAGTCCTTTTAGGAGTGATTCTTGGTATGTTTCATTGACAATTTTTTTAGAAAATATAGGTCTTAGTTTTTCTCCACCTGGAATTCCTTTTCATCCTATGCCAAGAGCTTATTATCCATCATCCATTACGTCAAGACAATCATCCAGGTTTTCCCAAACACCGGAAACATTTTTATCTGGTGGTCCTTCTGTTCCTATGGGCTACTAGTCACTCTCTGGTACTTTTTCAAGAGCATCTCCTCGACCGATAGAACAAGTGTTATCATCTGGAAATAATGGAACTCAAGCGTTGAATGCAGAACAGATCCTTATGATGTCTAGTAGTATTCCAAATCCTCAACCTCAAGGTAGTCAGTTAATTCCTGGGGGGCAACCTCAAGGTAGTTAGTTACTACCTGGGGGACAACCTCGAGGTAGGCAGTTACTGCCTGGGGGGAAACCCAAAGGTAGTCAGTTACCGCCTAAAGGGCTTCCTCAAGTTTATCAATCTTCAGGACAGTACATACCCTGAGGTCAACCTCATACTCAGTACATACCCCAAGGTCAACCCCAGTTTCAGTGCGTGTCTCAGGGTTATCAACCCCAAGGTCAATACCCAACTCAAGGTTTCCAACTGCCTTCTGGTCAACCATTTTTTCAAGGAGCTAGAAATTTACCGCCTAATTATCAACCGTACATTTAACCAGGTTATGGTCCTCCATATGCACAACCTTTTGTAGGTCCATACTCCGGAATGAACATGGTGTGGGATCCGTCTCAAACTCAATAGAATTGGCAACCTAACATGCAGTTAATTAATCAACCTGGACAGCCTTTGGTTTCTGGTCCAACCTAGCAACCTGTCCAACCTACTATTCAAACCCCTGCATGTGGTACAGTTCAGCAACCTAGGCCTAGTTCACTTCGCACTCCGCCTCGAACTGCTGCAACTACTACAACCTTTGTTCAACCTACAACACATGTTTGTGGAGTGTCAGCAGCTTCGGTTTCTACTATTCCTGCATCAGTGCAAATTCCTCAAGTCTTTGTGCCTCAATCAGGACCTACGGTTCAGACTTCGGTCCAAATGCCTGCGGGAAAAGCTAGTACGATTTCTACCATTTCTAGAAGTCAACCACAATTTACGTATCAACCATACTAGGGGTAGTATCAATTTGGTCCTACTGTGCAAAACCTAGTTTATCAGTATCAACCGTATCCTGGCTATACTTATCAACAACCTCAACAACCCCAGTTTGGTCCGGTTAATCCTGGTTTCGCAGGAAGTTATAACATTCCTGATGCAAATCTGATTCCAGGTTATCTTGGATATCCTCCTCCTAGAACTAGTCTCGCTACTCAAGGTTTTCACGACCCTAACAGTCAATTACCATTTATTGCAACTTTGGACTTACCTAATTTGTCACGCCTTATGAACGATCTGATTTACTATCTTTCGTATTGGACAACAATGCCTAATAAGTTTCCCAGTGATATCCTGAAATTCGAGGGTAAGTCAGGAGAGGATCCGTCAAATCATGTTATGACTTATCACCTCTGGTGTGCATCTAATTCCATCATTGATAATTCAATTCGTTTGCATCTTTTTCAACGAACTCTTATTGTTCTTGCAACCAAATGGTACATTGAGTTACGACGAGCCTCTTTTTATAACTTTAATCAGTTAGCCACTGCTTTCTTAACTCATTTTCAGTTGCTTGTCAGATACGACAATGGCACAGAACTGTTGAGTTCACTAAAACAATTCATTTCCACATATATTTTTGATCACATTCATGAATGGCGACGTAGAAGGTGCTTAGTGAAAGTCTTCATTCTGGATCAAATTTTAGTGGACTGGTTTATCAAATCATTGTTACCTAAAATCACTAAAGATGTAGCTAAGGGAGGAGTTGTTACTAAAGAGCAAGTCATTGCTCAGGCCCAGTACCTTGACCTCGTTTATACGCAGTCAGGTACTTTACATGAAAAAACTCCCTGATCTTCCAAAACACGGTCAAATAACTGCAGCTCCTTCAGGGTCTGATGCCACTAATGGTATGATTGGTACAGTTATCACTAAAAGTAAGAATAAATCTTCAAAGAATTCTTCTCCTATAATAGCTTTACTTGATTCCCCGACAGGAGAATCTTCCGCTGAATTTTTTTCTGACATTCATGTTGTAGAATCATCTACGACCAAATCAAAATCCAATAATAAAAAGAAGGGGAAGAAAAAAAAAAACAAAATTCAATAGTTTAAACAAATAAAAATGAATCTACTGATGAAAAATGAAAACCTCATTATCCTTGTTTCATTTGCGATGAGGATCATTTTACCAAAGATTGCCCACATTGAAGAGAGGTTTCGAAAATCATTAAAGGTTCTCAAACGCCTACTATCTTGAAGGATCGTTTTCCTACTCAAGATAGTAAGATTATTGCTTCTTCCTCGAATGCCTCAGAAGAACCCATTATGATGATGTCTCATGTTAGGATTGTGACGCGATCGCAAGATTATGGTAGTAAAAATCCTGTTGGTGGTAAAGAAGCAGAATATTCTAATTCAAACACATCAACTACATCTCCTCCTGGTTCCGGTCCACTACAGATCTATAAACCAAACCCTGACATAGTAATCAAACCGCATGCTAAAGATATACTTCGGAAATCATCTTTCAATCCACATGCGAGAGATGCTCAGAATTATAACATTGCTGAAGACTTATCTATTTCCCCTTCAGCAATGTCATCTTTGAAAGTGTTGCAGTCATGCCCAGTACAGCGTAAATTACTATTGTCTGCTATAGGAGCTGTTGATATTCAGGATTCCAACCTAATAATCTTCGATTTAGAGAATAGTACACCCCACCTCCCTCATCAAATGGCTTTCCAGATTCCAGTGTTAGTAAAAAACAGACCTTGTTTTAGGACTGTGATTGATGAAGGGGCTTCTACGTGTATTATGTCGATCTAGTGTTGGAAATCACTTGGTTCTCCCACACTCAATCAGTTTCCAACAATTCTAAAGGATTTTGATGGCCGCAGGTTCCATCCTTTTGAAATTTTGCAGGATTTACCTATAGCGGTTGAAGGAAAAACTGTAAATCTAGATGTGGAGGTGGTTGATGCCCCTCTAGATTACAACCTTCTCTTGGGTCGTAGTTGGTCTTATGCTATGATTGCTATTGTTTCATCGGTCTTTCGGCTTATCAAGTTCCTCATAATGGAAAAATCGCTATGATAGACCAGCTGACTTATTTCTCATCCGACCCAGCCTCTGCAGATAGTATTCAGCACATTGGTAAAATGACTATCCCTTACAAGGATGTTGGTGTAGGTTTGATCAAAGATTTTGGTTTACTAGGAACTTTTTCCTTCCCTCCCCCTAATGTATTGCCTTCTATTGCAACTATTCATATGATTTCATCGAATACTCTTACTTTTGATGATCCTTGGATCATACCTTCTGATTCTGAGGTGGATTCATTTGGTGGTGTGATGCCTCTGAGTCCCTTTGAAATTGCATATCAAGCCATATAGTCATTTTCTGATGCCTATTCAACCAAAACTAATCTAATGAATGTGATCCATGGAGAGTCACTTTCAATATCAAACTCAACTTCATCAACGTTTTCTGATCCTGTTCATTCTGATGAGCGGATTTGTGAACTATTGTCTGTTGATGATTTACCATGGGAAGATCTGCATCACTGGTCTTCATTTTTACCTGAGCTTGATCATTTTGAAAACGATTTCTCTTCTATTTTTACGATTGACTATGTCAAAGAACCGTAGAATCCATTGCAACATTCTGATTCTGAGTTAAATTTGGGAAATATTTCTCGAATGGTTTGTATTGACATTTCAGTTAAGCTTGGAATTATCGAAAACATTCATATAGGTGCTTGTTGTATAGACGATGAAATCCAAACTTACAAAGCCCTATTTCAAGAATTCCGTGAAGTGTTTGCCTGGTCATATGAAGAAATGCCAGGAATCGATCCGTCAATTGTTGTCCATGAAATCAAAACATACCCAGATGCTAAACCTGTCTGACAACGCTTACGTCAGATACATCCACGAAAAGTTACTGCTATAAAAGCTGAAATTAAGAAATTACTTCATGGAGGTTTCATTTATCCAATTCCTTTAACCGATTGGGTATCGAATATTGTTCCTGTCAACAAAAAGAAAGGAACGATAAGAGTATGTATCAACTATAGGGATATTAATCGCGCTTGTCCTAAAGACAATCATCCAACACCCTATATCGATCAAATTATTGATGATTGTGCCAGCAGTGAAATGTTTTCCTTTATGGATGGTTTTTCCGGTTACAATCAAATCAACATACTCCCTGCTGATCAAGCTAAAACAACTTTCATTTGTCCATGGGGGACGTTTGCTTATTGCAAATTATCTTTTCGATTGAAGAACGCTGGATCAACTTTTCAAAGGGCTATGTCTTACACATTTCATGACATCAAGCATATTGTGTAGCCTTATCTCAATGATTTACCTACCCATTCATTACGTAGAGTTGACCATCTCACTCATTTAAGAGCTATCTATATGAGATGTTATAAGCATTATCAAATTTGGCTGAATCCACACAAATGTGTATTCTGTGTAGAAACGGGTCACCTACTAGGGTTTATCGTATCAAAGGTAGGCATTCGTGTTGACCCCTCGAAGGTGGAAGCTATTGTCAATCTACCTCCTCCTTCAACTCTTCGCCAACTCCAAAGTTTGCAAGGGAAAGAAAACATTTTACGTCATTTCATTCCTAACTACACCGAGATAACGAAAGGTTTTACCAGGTTGTTAAAACATAACATTCCATTGTTTTGGGATGAGATTGTTGATTAATCCTTTGATGCACTCAAGCACGCATTGACCCATGCACCATTACTGCATCCTCCCAATTACAACCAGGATTACTTTTTGTATGTCACCACTTCTCATTCCACCATTGGGATGGTTTTAGTTTAGGATGATAAATTAAAAAGTGAACATGTGATTTACTATCTTAGTCAAACTCTGCATCCGACTGAGATTAAATATTTGCATGTGGAGAAATTGGCCTTGGCAGTTGTTCAAGCTATCCAAAGATTTCGTCACTACATCTTATTACGCAAAACCATGGTAATTTCTGATTGTAACCCTATGATGTATATCATGACCAAACAATTGCTAGGGGGCAAGTATTCCAAATGGATAGTTATCTTGCAGGAATTTTACTTGGAATTTGAAAAATCCAAGGCAAAAAAATCCTTGGTTTTTGCCGAACTGATGTGTGATTTCCCGCATACTGATACTGAAACTGTGGCAGAAGAGCCCATTGCCGATGAATCCTTGTTTCTAATCAGTACTCTTGATCCATGGTATGGAGATATTATTGTTTATCTCTAAACCCAATCTTTTCAGCCTAAAATCTCACGATCTCAGTGACGGAAAATACGTTTCCAATCCCAACAATACAATATTATTGGTGATACACTTTATCGTCGTGGAGCAGATTTGGTTTTCTGACGTTGTTTAACTCATGAAGAAGTTGAAAAGGTTCTAAATGACTGTCACTCTAGAGAATGTGGCGGTCATATGTCTGGGTATGCCATAGGCCAAAAGATATTGCGCGCTGGTTATTTCTGGCCATCCTTATTCAAAGATTGTATCTATGTAGTCTGGAAATGCCACAATTGTCAAATTTTTTATCGTAAGATGTGTGCTCCACCCGCTCCTCTTCATCCTATAATTGTTGTCGGTCTTTTCGCAAAGTGGGGCATTGACTTTATTACATGTAACCCTCACTTGGTTGGGGGGCATGTGTATATTATCCTAGCGGTAGATTATTTTACTAAGTGGGTCGAGGCGATGCCTACATTTTTGGTAGACGAAAAAACTTCCGCAACTTTCGTATTCAATCATATAATTGCTAGATTCAGTGTTCCTCAAGCTATTATTACTAATCATGGAAGTCACTTTCGAAACATCATGATGACTGAACTGACAAATCAACTTGGTCTGCGCCACAATAGTTCTACTCCATATTACCCGCATGCTAATGGTTTGATTGAAGCTATCAATAAAGTTTTAGTCACTATGATCAGACGAATCATTGGTATTAAAAAGTTGAATTGGCATACCAGGTTATTTTCAGCACTTTGGGCATATCGAACCTTAGTAAAAACATCAATTGGTTTCACTCCTTTTCAACTGGTCTATGGTTTGGAAGCAGTGTTACCTATTGAATGTGAAATTTTGTCACTGCAATTAGACATATAATTACTCCCAGCTACTTCTGAAGAGGAAAAACATTTCTTGTACTTAGCTCAGATAGATGAGAATCGACGCGATGCTGCAATAGCAAACGAGACTCATGTGAAATGAGTGAAAGCTCAGTACAATAGAAATATTACACCTTGCAATTTTTTGGAAGGAGACCTAGTTTACTATATGATCAAGCAAACAATAAGATAGGGGATGGAAAATTTGTACCTATGTGGCATGGTCCTTACATTGTTAAGTGAAAGCCGACAAAAGGGGCTTATGAATTAATAGATTTTGACGGTGTCTCTTTGGGTAAACCCAAAAATGGACTTTATCTGAAGAGAAATTATGCTAAAATTCGGTGTGGAGATTTTTTGTTAGATTAGTTTCTTTACTGCTGGTGTGTTTTAGATTAGAAAAGTGTGCCTAGTTTAGAGAGTGCTTTTATCATTATTCCTACTTATCTTTATTTTACTCTTAATATTGTAGATGTCAACGTCTCTTCAAACATACATTGGTTTTGCTGATGGTTCTTGTCATAATACACGAAACATTTCTTCTGTAGCTTGGGTTATCTATTCACCCTCTAATGAGTTAGTATCTATGCATGGGGTAAGCCTCGGCCAAACAAAAAATAACATTGCAGAGTATAGTGCAGTGATTGAGTTATTATTTGAATCTATCTCATTTGGGATTCAGAGTTTGATTGTTAGGGTGGATTCTGAACTCATTATATTACAGCTTAATAGGGTTTATGCCATTAGAAATACAGTTTTATTAAGGTTATTTTTGAGAGTTCATCCCTTGGAACGTGAATTTGACTACATCGAATATCAACATATTCCAAGATATTTAAATACATTAGCAGATGCAGTTGCTTCTAGTATGATAAATAGACATTTGCAATAATCAAAATACTAAAGTTAAAAACATTCGACAACATGTTACACAAGATAGCCAGTAATAGTGATATATCATAGCATAGAAGTAGTGTTTCAAAATATACATCATCTTCAATCATAAGTTGAAAAAAACCTTGTGATCAGCAAAAATGATAGCACAAAAGTCAAAAATGTCACGAGTCTACAAAATTGATCATCCTATCCCTGGCGATGATCATGATAAGAAACCACTACTCGGGCCACCTTACATAGGAACCTCCTAAAAGGTCCTAGGACTCAATCACATATCTCTGCAACCTAAGTGGGATATCATCTATATCCGTCTCTAGAATATCTAGCGTCAAGTGCTCTAGATGATGCTCCAAATCGGTCAGGATCTTTGCTGATTGGTCCCATGGAGCTGGTGCTGTGGTAGTTGGGTGTTTCCTTTGGAAAGGCTGCAGAGCGGCTGGTCATCGTGGACCCACATCTGCATTTAAACTTTTGATTATCAGTTTTGGACGATTTAAAAATAAAAAAATTAGAACTTAGAAAGTGTTGAAAATGATTTTACTTGAATCATCCCATTGTTCTACTGGTGCGAGAATCATGTCTGGGTCATTGCGATAATCCATCCCAGCGTATGGAAAATCCTGAATCCCAAAAAGTTGGTTGTTCAACCAACGAAAGTACTCGGGCGGAAATCGAACAACCTCTGTACCCTCCTTAGGGTGGCGGGCCATCAAGGCAACCCAGTGAACTATCCTAGGCTCTCGAGGAAGACCAACATCAACAGGAAGATGCTGCGGGGCTAGCATGGGGATCCTCTCTAAAGCAAAGCTGATCACTATGAATCCATATCCAAAATTTTTCAGTTGTCCGTTCTTTGCTCTGGTTAGTTGGCCTTTCACATTTGCCAACATAGCCTCGCACCAGTTGAATATTCTCCCTCGAAAATAGTCTACTGCCATCTGCATCTCAGATCCTATAGCCACATGCAATGCTGCACTCCTGCATAACCTAGTAATAGTGAACACAATGACCTTGAGCTCAGGACTGTTGATAGTTTTAATATCAATCCATTTTTCCTTCATTTGATCATTGCAAAACTCTAATCGAATACTTGCAACAGACTGGCCACCTAGTCTAGTCCTGAAAAGAGATAATTGTTCGCCCCTCTTGGACAAACCAGTTAAAAAATAGATGTCCTCCAGCTCAATTTCGAGCCGGTGGCTTCCAATTATGAAACACTGGTCCTATATGTTCTACCTGTCTACCATCCATTACAAGAGGTCTACTTGGGCCCTCATACCCTGTATGCCCTAGAACTTTAGCAACCCGCATGCTCTTAATGCCTACATTGTAGGCATATGGTTTAATGCGGCAAAATCCACATCCTCATGCTTGAGTTCTTGCCAAATAAGAATTTTGAATGTCCTACAGTGCATAAAAGACATATTAGAACTAGCTAGTTCAAAATTTTTTTGGCAAAAATGGAGAAAAACTAATTTTGAAATTCATTTTCACGGGGTCCGTAATCGCCAGTTATAGACAGTGCGTATGTCGGCACGGGCTGTGAATAGCAGGTGCAGACCCATGACTTTTTTCTTTGTAGAAAAAAGTCGGGGTCTACAAGGGCCACATGTTGCACCTGCGGACCCCCACGAGTGAATTTTTAAACCAATTTTTCCTTTAAAAAATTAAATCTAAAGCCTAAAATCAAAATGTAAATAGATGAAATGCGAGATAAGGAGGTCGTGGATTACCTAGAGCTAACGGTTTTCTATTTCGACGAACGGATTTTCCAGAATCTCCATAGGAACTTTCTTACCCAAAAGCTCTCACTTTTCACTCTGAACTGAAACGGTAAAAATGAAGTTGGAAAACCACTTTTTATAAGTTTATTCGAATAAATGAATTTTTAATTTATTTATTTTTCACTTTAAAAAGGAAATTTTTAAATAATTTTTATTTATCTTAAACAGGTATGTGTAATGTTTTGAGTTTTTGTGTAGAATATTGGATTTTTTGGGAAAATTTATCATTTTTCAACAAAGAGCATACTTTTATCACTTTTTCGGACTCTTTCAAAAATTTACGAAAAAGCGAAACATTGGAGTCCTCTTTTAGCTCTTTTTAGACTCTCGAAAATTGAAAAGATTATCGAGCACTTGATTGTTTGAGCTCATTAAAATAAATGAATGATTGTCCCTTCAGTATAAGTTTACCCCTTTTATGGACTGAAATGGACTATTTATGAAAAAGGTACAATAGAGTCCTCTTTAAACCATTTTCAAACTCGTTAAAAACGAAAAGATTATCGAGCGCTTGTCTATTTCAGCTCGTTAAAGTATTGAAGAGTCATCCCTTTTGTATTATTTTATCCTTTCTCGGGCCTAAGGGATTATTTTATGAAAAAGTACCCCCATGGAGTTTCTTAAGTTTTTCTTCTGACTCCCTAAAATTGAAAAACACTGAGTTTTTCCTATATTGGACTCGTTAAAATTTAACAGTAAAGGACCTGTTCAATTTCAAACAGGAACGAACCACTTCTTCTTAGGGTTTGAATTTTAAACTAAGTTGGACTCATTCAAAGGATGAGCTTATAAACAAGAAAATTTTATCCTCCTCAAGATTGTCAAAAATAAAGAGGTACTTGCCAGAAATGGTGGGGGAAAAGAGAGAAAAATGAACCTACTTGTTACACTTTGTTTTACAAAAACCCGTCAACGACTCTTGAACATGACACTTTTTGTTCACTTGGGTTGGGAAAATCCTTTGCCTAATAGTTAATCAAACCAAATTGAAAGTCTTCAGCTGGTTTCTAGGTATTAGCTTTGGGTCAATTGTCCCCAAACCATTTGCAGTGTCATTATGTGTTAAAGAGAACAGTTCAAACCAACCATTCATCTGCAAAATATTTGTCATCCATTTTGACCATCCCTGAGTCAGTCCTTGCCACTATATTTCTTCAAAACTTGATCTATGATTTCGTGTTGTGGGCTTGCCCACGATAGATCACTTTTTGCTGACTTTAGCTCATTATCTGGAGATTTGATCTAGAAATCGTCAGTACCTTGAAAGCTGCATGCCCTAATGGAAATTTTCTTGCCTTCAACAATAGGTTGCATCATTGACCTTCGATCGAATGATTCCGTGATGTGTTCAACTTCGACTCATTTATTCAAATTTCATGGATTGTACTAGGTATTTTGAGGGCCATTGACATTACTGGTGGTTTCTCTCATGCTTGTTAACAGTTCACATCATTGACTGGTAATCAAGTGGTTTCTACCATGTTCGACTTTGACACATTTGTTCACATGGATAGAATCGTACTAGTTCGGGAAGTGGAAATCAAGACCCTGGATCTAGTTTCTACCATCCAGTGTGCGAGGAATTTTGTTATTCATTATCCAGTGGACTATTCATAAACAGATGGTTGCATCCATACTGTGTCTACACATGTCTATAGTCCTGATGTATTACAAAAATCATTCCTGTATCAGAATAGTTTAGTTAGTTTTCTAGTCAGTTTTGATCTGAGTATGGGAATGCCTACCTTAGTGATGATATGTCTATATATATATTGCATTAAATGCTTTTATAGGTTCCGACTGGGGTGTCCACAGGATGATCCTTGAAATGATAAAGTACTTCATTCTTCATACATGAAAGACTTCATCTTCATCTATTACAGACTTCGCACTTTAGGGGGCAATATGTTCCACTAAAAATTGTCACCTTGACATTCTGTAATTTTTGTGAGTCCATTATCACAAATAATTTCCTCCTTTGCAAGCCTAAAGCCTCAGTTCTTCATATCAGGCCTTGAAAGTAAGAGAAAAGCCTTAAAAGTCTCTAAAACTCTGGTTCCACATTTTCTCTTTGCATTACCTGCGGTCCCGCATCTAATGGTCATGTCCCTTTCACAGCTGACCGCTATGTCCTCGTTATGGGTGCGAACCCCTGTAAAAGTTAAAAAGGTGCGAGTTTATTCTAAAAAACTCACTTTTAGTCATTTCTAGAAGCTTCTGGAAGGAATCTTGAGGTGGCAAGTTCGCTCTCTTAAGGTTCATGCACTCCATAGCTTAAGGAGCTAACCCCTTGATGTGAGGAGCTTATCCCTTTGAAGGAGGATTCTATCCCTTCATAGATGGACCTGTAACCTCCTCTTCTACACTATAAAATGAAGCATTGGGATTTTTACTTCAGAGGTTAAAAATTGAAGATTTTTGAGGTGAAATTCTGAGGGAACTTAGTCTTCTTAGTTGAGCTTTTATGAGGAGAGATTACATACTTCTAAGATCTCATTTGGAAGAGTTAAAGACTTGTCAAAGTAAAGGAAATTCCTATTTCGGACCCTAGGAAGAGCTTGTTCAACATCAAGGCTGAAAAGGTTGTAAGGTTCTTCTAATTCAAAGTTAATACAAATAAGTTTGTTTTTCTCAATAAATTGTTCATTTATGGTTTATTTTACGGATTCCTTGATCACTATAATAGACATGATTTATGATATTTTCTATGCAGGTGCTATTTGATGTTTGCTTGTTTTTGATTGCAGGTATTTAAAGATAACTCTTTCGGACAATCGAGGTATGACTACAATGAACAAGCGTCGGATCTAAGGTAGGATCGTAACACCTCTATAGTCTATATTTGTAAATTGCATATGTCTAGAGAAAGATAGATTTATTTGTACGTTTGTTGCTAGATTATCTTGTGATACTATGGAGATCGGTCTTGTCCACAAGATCGATTTATCTGGCCAACACTTATAGAGATAACTAGGTAGGAAGGGTTTCAATCTATTCCTATAAGCTTCTGAAGTGATAATCTATAAAGAGAATGAATTAATGGACTGTTTGTTTAATTAATTCCCAATGAATCAATAAATCAACAACATCTTTTGTAATCTTAAGCATATTCTCTTAAACCTTCTGAACATAGTTTAAAGGTTTTCATACTTATGATTTTTTAATTTTCAATTTGAAGACTGTGATAATCATATTATTCCTCTGTTTCTTCTCACCACCATACAAGCTATATCACTGTGTGAAATTTTATAGCAGCCCTCTGCTTTAATATTAATATTATTCACAAGGTTAGGCATTACAGTGTTACATATGTTTCATACATTGGTCCTCCAAATTAAAACAAAACCCCCAAAAACAATTATCTTAGATGCTCTGGCATGATAGCTAACCATTATCATCTCAAAGATACAACCATAGCGAAGTTGTGCGTTAATATTTGCAGATCTATATGTTGGTTCGCCTAGGTTAAAGCGTGTGTACATGCAGGTTCTACTCTTCCAAGTAGCATATCCAGAAGAAAAGCTTATTACTTAGATATGACTAATCTATTTGATCAATTTTGTTGTTTTATTACTCTCTGTCAATGAAATTTTCTTAGATCTAAATGTAAAACTGAATGCTTAAGGGTTTTGATATCTGATTGATTGATTGTATAAGTGAGAAGGGTGATCTCTGATACTGTCTGTGTAAAGCTCTGTATATTGACAGTAGATGTTCAGTATATTGCTAGTTGGTACAAACTTAATTCAAAAGTTTTATGTTTCATTAGTTTTGAAGTTATACACAGGTTTGATTAAAGGAAGTAGTGTATACATGCAGGTTGGGTTAAATAAAGTAGCGTATACATTTTGATGCATGATTTTTGAGGTTGCAGCTAGTTCTAAACTATGATGTAGGTTTCTGGGTTCAACAAGTGTTCTGGTGAAAGTGATCTGACTATTCAGATTAACTGATTATTGGTTGATGTAGTTTGAAAGTTCTGATTTGTCGAGTATGAAAATTTGATGGAGGCCTTCATGTATATCATTGTGTGCCAGGAGCATCCAGTCTAAAAATTTATGAAATGTGTTTTGTGGAAGAAGAGAGAAGGTCATAGCCTTTTGTAGGTCGGCGCCTATATACTAGTAAACAGATTGGCTAGTACAAAAGCTAGGGGCTTGCAGCTCCCTTCCAGTAGAAGCTAGAAAATGAGAGAAGGTTGTAGCCTTATGCAAGTGGGTGCCTATGCACTTGTATGAGACTACACCAGTACAAGATTGTAAACATATTTTCTTATTATTAAAAGAAGACAAAGACGACAACAACAGGTTTTTTTTCCCCGCATTGGATTTCCACCTAAAATCTTGGTGTTCATGTGTGTTGCTTATGTGTGATGGTTTATTTTGTTTTTACTGCATTTTTTAATAAGTTATTGATGCACTGATTAAAGATAAACACATGATAAATTGACTAAATCATAAGTTCTCTAGGTATACACCGATTTCTCTAATCACAGTAGCATGTACACACTAGTTCACTTCATAGAAGTAGCATATATAAATATGTTTGGGAAATAAAAGTTATTTAACTAATAATATTGATTCACCCCCCCTCTCGGTATTATTTCCAACACAAATCCATTCATAAAAATAATAAAGTAATAAATGCATATAAAACACTACTAGAATCCATGCTACATAAGTTATCACGGCCTAATCACAAAAAAGACTTAGAAAATAATATGAAAACTAAGAAGTAAGGCAAGGAAATTATGACAATTATGAGACCCAACATCACCCCCCAACTGACATTTTTTCATGACCTCATGGAAACAAATGATTAATATGTAAGGAAGTTAACTAGTAATCCTCCTAAGCCTCCTCCCCTCTATGCCCAAATCAATTTCGACTTTGGAGTTCTTCAAAAGCCACATAATTACCTGTTTATGATAATTCATAATTAGATTTATAAAAACACTGAGGGGACCAGATCATGGGGCATCTGTACCTACATCCTATCAAATTGATACCTCTTTCTAATACAAAGTGAAAATAGTCCTCTACTCTGGTCATGGCATACTGAAAATTGTGGTAGCCGAAGGGTTCTCTACTATTGATTTTGTTAGGCAATGCCTAACCATCTCACTTTAGCTCCACGAAGGCCATCATCTCTGATATCTTCCAAATATTCCATCCCTGAATGGAAGACATCAAAATGAATCCATGCAGGTGCAAAAGCAACACCAGGTTTTTCTATGAAGATACCATGATGAATTTTTGTGTGAAAGGGGTTATTAGGCTCCCCTCTGACCCAAAGATAAAGACCATGTTCTCTCCTCTGGAAGGTGTGATAATATTTTTCCCATTTCACTTGGTTCCTGGAAAATGATATGAAAGCCTAAAATTGAATGTCTCCAATAAATGGGACAAGATTTTCTTCCACATGCTCTTCCAAAAAGAAATTATGCATATATAATTAGCACAAAAGGTATAGTATATACTCATCCTCTTTGTAGAAACTAGTAATCAAATATAGTACATTTATAAAATCATGTGGTTGTCCATATTGTATAGCCTTAACTTTGAGCAACATATGTCACTCAACTAAATACAAAGCAAAATTTTGAGTAGGGGACCTACATGCAAAAGGATATGAATGAATGGAGTAGATTTCCTCCATTTGGTGTGTAACCTTCTTAAGGATTTCCTTTAAATTTTGTACTTCCTTCTCAAATGCTCTCATTTGTGCACAGGTATCATCTTCTATTGTTGTCAATGCTTTCGATTATTGGAGCAACTCATGATGTTCCCTCCAAGGCACCACTTCTCCTTGATATATTGTTTTGGTCTCCTGCTGTTTCTCCATATTTTTGTACAAGGTTTTAATTGTTGCCTCAGTAATCAAGGGATTATACGGAGGCACATCCTCTATTTTTTATCCTCTGTCATTAAGAGTAAATGGTGAGGCAATTTTTGTTCCTACTTCAACAAGGCTAGGAGTTGCATCAATCATTTATACCCCAAAATTCAGTCTGAGTTCCTATTTTGACAAGGCTAGGAGGAGCATCAATCATCTGTACCTCAGAATTGGTCTGAGTTCCTACATCGGTAGAAACAAGAAATTTTTTTATTTGGGTACTTGCTTCATTAGAGACAAGTATGGAATTGGTATGGACTTCCATTTCCCGAGTTTCCTTATTTCTTCTAGGTCTCTTCTCATAACCTTTATGAAACTACTTACTGCCATTCAACCAATTTTTTAGTTGTCATTTATTCCTTCATAGTTTCTTATGTTCTTCTTTTAATTTATCAATCTCCTCATGAAATTTCCATTTTTCTTTATTTCTCACAACTTTGGTACCTATGGTCTTCTAAAAAAAACTGCTAACTAACGTTGTTAGAGTAAAAGGAGAAGAAACAACAACTACTATATCAGACTTTTGAGCAATAATTTCCTAATTAGGTTCGACTGTCAATGATTTAGTCAATGAGTTGTCAACTTACCTTGTTAATGCATTAGTTCTAGACTTCAGGAAGTCCTCATTAGGAAAATTAGTCTAAGGTTCAAGCGAAAAGCCATTGGCATTATCTCATCCTTCATCAATCAAATCTTCAAAATACCATGGAGACATTCCCTCTAGAGATGAGGGCTCCAGTATAGTAGCAATGAAGTCTCCAGAACACTCTTCGGATGGAACAACTTTAGGGTCATTATCCAATTCCAGAATAACAATAGGTGAAGAATTAAAATGAGAGGTTGCAACTAAAGAATAAGGTGAAGCCCCCTGGTGAAGAGGATATTCAGAATGAGCTACAAGTTCTTCTACTGAAGTGCTCATGGTTTCTCTAAAATTCACAGTTTTCACTAAACTCTCTAGCCCTTTTAATGATTGAGATATTTTTTTTCCTACGCTATCTGTTCTAAAGCTGGTAAATTTTGAACTGATTTTCCTCCAAAGGTTTCTCGATGCATCTCTTGTATATTGCAGAAACCTTCAGTCAAGTTTCCTTCTGGTAGCTACTCAAGAGGATTCAAAGAAATTTTACCTTCCTTAACAAGTCTAGTTGACCTCCTTCTTTTCTTAGGTAGCAAAGATTGAATGGATGCCATTATTTTCTCCTCTCTACTGAGTTTTTGATGTTTTATAGTTTACGCAGTTCCTTGTAAGATATCTTCTGTCACTAGAATTTCAGTTTTGTTTTCCTCATTTCCTTTTTGTAGCTTCTCATCACTAACTACAAGGTTCCCAAATGTTCTAATGATTTTTTCATCCCTTGAAGGAATGTCTTGACCAACATCAGGGTTTTGAAGGAACCCTTCCCAATTATGTTACACTTGAATGAGACTTCTTATGATTAATAATTTGATAATCCCATGGTGAATGATGACCAGGACTTGGTCTTTGGACCTTCTTAACCTATTTGTAGTCTCATGCAATAGTGAATTGAGAAAGTAGGGAAGGCTTAGAGTTACTTGTCGCCTGACAAATGCCATTAGTTTGAGATGATGTCCCCTCACCACATCATACCTTTCGTCATTGGTAATATATCATTGGAAAATCTATGCTACTTCTTTCCATGGTTCATGTAATCAATTTGGGCTATACACCTTTCCTTTTCTGATTAACTCTTCACTACTATTCATAAACAAGAGGGTGGTGTTTTGAAGAGAAGTGTGTATCTCGTACCATTTTTCTCCTTCTTTCAGAAGAGCTATTATTTCCACTATTACACCTTCACTTACTTGTATTTGTGTATTTATCACCGCTGTTGTGCCATTATCGAAATTCCTTGTGAATTCTAATGATACCTCATTATCAAAACCTTATAACTGTTCAAAATACTCCATCCATCCAGCTTGAATCAAGATGTTGCACACATGTTCCAAAGAATGTAATTGAATAGGTTCATATAGGACCGAATGGCCACCCATTGTTAATTGTTCAATAGGTCACAATTTGTAGCTGGAAACAAAAAAATTCAAAATATATGATAATAGTAATTCTACATAGAGTATAGAGGTTAGGTGATCATGACACGAAATGGTATTTGAATGGTTCGATAACAAGTGATTTGTCAGTGCCAACTTGCCCCCCAAATAAAAGTAGAGGTCATCTGCTGCCATTAATCAAGTTTTAATAGGATGACAAGTTTGACATGATTAGAGGATAAAATTGTATTAATATAGCACAACAGAGGAATCATCAAAAGAAAAAAATAGAAAGAAGAGTGAACCTATGACGTGATGAAATCATTGAAATATTTATGACTTGTGCGGTGTAATGATAACTCAAATTATTATAATCCACTGAGGGTGTAGATTAAATAAATGCATGAAGATATTTCTACAAAGAATAAATGGATGGAAACAATAGTCGCATCAAGTACATCATTAGAGAAAATAAAAGAGACTAATTTAGAGTGTTGAGTCTTCGAAGAATTATTCATAGTAGGTAGAATTATAATGAAATAATCATGGACAACCAAAGATCACTACTTTCTAGGAGGATTTTATAAATGTCCAAAATAAATTTAATGATCTTTCCTATATTAATTTTGAAGGAAAAAAATAGCCAAGTTATATTGGATTTTTTTGTTTTACTTCAATACCACAGGCATTTCCATTGCTGCCAGTAGGTGTCCATATCCTTGACAGGGTTTCCATTTTAACCCTTTGAGATGACGTTGTCCCATTTTCTAAAGAAGGCCAATGTTCTGGCATGGTAACCAATTAATAATAATGTCATTCACTAAAGTTAATGAGGTGAACAAGATGGCTTGTCATGAGACCTCTTATCCTTTGGCCTAAAGGCCAAAGGCCATTACCCTATCTTGGTAACTAGAAGTGGTAATGTCACTCCACCTGATCCTATGACGATGGTAGGCTGGCTCGTGATGAGACCTCCTATCCTCTTTTAAATTGTGATTTTATTGATCTTAGTAGATTACTTAGTAGATGGGGTGACATGTTAACTCCCTAAGAGCTAGGTATGGTGTAAAAAATATTATAATAATTACTTTTTGTATCTTGCTAATTTTGTCCTCAAAACTTATTATCGCATAATCTTTAGAGATTGGAGTGAAATAATTCTCCGTAAGTGGTGATGGGAGGAATGCATCATGATATTTTTTAAAAATTTTCTATAGTACCAAAAAGGATTAAAAATCATGAAAATTTTATAATTCTAACAATGATTTCTCATAAATAATTCTCTAATGATAGCCATTAAAGAAGTTAGTTTTCCACCATCAAATGAAAGGAAGGCTAAAAAAGTGTTCCATACCCTAAATAAATACAAACATTAATAAGCTAGGGAAATAGTAATAGCATCTCAAGAAACATTGGTTGTGGTTAAGGAAACAACACTATGACTAAGGAAACATTGGATGAGATGAAGGAAACAACAACTGTGATAAAGGAAACAATGATTGCGACTAAGGAAACAACTACTGTGATAAAAGAAACAACGTTTGTGACTAAGGAAAAAACAACTGTGATAAATGAAGCAAAGATTGTGACTAAGGTAACAACAACTGAGATCAAGGAAACAATGATTGTGACTAAGGAAATAACAATTATGACAAAGGAAACAATGACTGAGGCTAAGGAAACAACAACTGTGACTAAGGAAACATTGGTTGAGACTAAGAAAATAGTGGTTGAGACTAAGGAAACAACGATTTTGATTAAAACATCAACAATGTTTCCATGTCTATCATAAAAAATAAAATAAAATTATTTACATTATGTACAAAATAAAGAAGATTTCGAAGACAAATTTACCTCGTTGTGAGCGCTGAGAAATTTTCCTTGGTTAGGTACAACCTGTAAATTGGCATCATTATCAATTTCATGAAGAAAAGAGTCTCGTGTAATTGGATAATGTTACAGACAGAGTCGACGCCGATTGGAAATCAATGAAATGCTAGAATTATCAATTGTGGTAAGGCACACCATTCGATTGTCATAAACCTCAATAATTTCTTAAGGACCAAGCCATGTTGTTTGAAGTTTACTTGGAAGGTCTTGAAATTTAGAGTTCTATAACAATGCCCAATCTCATTTCTGAATTTTTTTCTTTTTAATTAGCTAATCATGTCATTTATCTCTCTATTTATAGATTATGGAAATATGTTGTAAACGAAGAAGATGCATTTCATCCATTTCATTGAGTTGTTGTAAGCATTATTTTTGTGCTTCTGTAAGACCCAATCTAACTTCCTTGGCAGTTCTGAGAGCCTTAACTTTGAACTCAATCAGAAAAATTGGTTCCTTACCAAAAGCGAGTTGGTAAGCTGAATACCCAGTGGTATTGTTTCAGGTTGTCATATAGGCCCATAAGGCCTCTAGAAGCTTGGCAACCCAATGCCAACTATTTATAGATATCGTTTTAGTTTAAATTTCCCCTAATACTTTATTGGTGTTTTTCATCTTCCCATTCACTTGCAGATCATAAGGAGAAGTGATTATGTGTTTAATATGGTAATTTTGTAGCATGGCTGAAATTTTATGAGTAGTGAACTACGATCTCCCATCTATTACAAGCTCCTGAGGAAACCCATATCGAAAAAATAGTTCAAACAAAGAATTGATGACTTCTTCTTTTGTGGCCCTTGGGATTCCTACTGCTTCCACCGATTTAGTTACATACTATGTACACACTAGAATATATGATATCTAATTTGGAGGCAGATTAAAGGGGCCTACAAAATCCATTCCCCATATTTCAAACGGTTCCAATACAATTTGTGGTTGGAGGGTCATTCGGTTGGCTTAGAGGGTCCTAACCCAGGTTTGGAGTTAATTGCACCAACCAACAAAACCCTACACTACTAGCCCTTTTGTCAACAACCTACATAATATAGGCTGTAGTCTCACCGAAATTAGTATGGGGGGATGCAAGAACCAAGTTTTTACATCCAGAGACTAGTGTGATGTCTTCAAACACCTTAGATCTACCTCTGCGTAGATCGATACACCCTTAGTGCTCAACACTGCAGCTCTATTTAAACAGCTTTCAAACCTTCGCGAAGGTCTATGATTAGTATTTGCTAACCTTTAACAGTCAATTTGTCTACTTACTAGCATCAAAGAATAGTCCTAAATTAGGGTTCGTGCATATTTACTTAAGTTATTAATAAACATCAGATAATTGATCAGAGTCTTTGTGAAAGTACTTAAAAAAGCATTGCCTACATTATTAAGAGTTCTTAAAGAGAATCATGTAACATCCAGTCAATATTGCATAAACGCATCATTCATCAAAAACAAATAACATTAACAACAATAAACAAAAATACAAAAGAATTCTTTAGAAAACTATCTTTATTTATCTTCAATTCAGGATTACAGACTCAAAACTACCCTACACACACAAGTGTAGGGGTTTTCACACTCCATTATGGACTCTACCTATGCCTCTACGCACTTAGTTGTAGAGCCTTTCTTCTTCTATCTTACCCACTTCTCCTCGCTATGACTCTATCTTCTTCATTTTCGTAGACTCTCTAAGAGAGACCTATTTATAACCTTTTTCATACAATGCCATGGAACACGGACCATGGGTGAATCTCAAAATGAACTCAAACTTTACATAAAAGAAGGGGTTAAAACCCCTTTGACACCTACTCATCGACGTGCTTTGCATCCAAAAATCACGGAGACTTTACATTATTTACAAAAAAATTACCAAAACTTGGGTTATCTTAACCCCAAAACTGACCTAGGGGACCCCATCCAAACACATTTCATTAGACTGAATGGGATGAGACATCCTTTGGAAACTATCACAAGTCTGGACATATTTCATTGCATTGTTAAATATTGTGGGATAAAAATAGCCCATCTGTAATACTTTGTGTCTAGTTCTGCGGTCAACAAAATGACCTCCATAAGGCTCATGGTGAAAAGCCCCAAGGATATTACAAATTTCATCTTGTCTAATACATCTTCGAATTGGAAGATCAAACCCTATATGAAAAAGGTAATAATCCATGATCCATGAATTGAGTGCACTATGTGTGCTGCATTGGATCATATAAGCTTCTTTTCTTGGGATGATAGATGTCATGGTAATTTCCCAGCTGCCAGATAATTCACAACATCAACATACAAGGTAATTTTGATAGTTACAACGAATAAATGTTCATCTGGGAATTGGTCCTCAATTGGGGAAGAATAGACTACAACTAGAAATCTTGACAAGAAGTCTGCAACAATGTTCTTTTCTCCTAGTTGATCATTTATATCATTGTTGAAATCTTGCAATAACAATAATGATCGAGTTATTCTACCATTTTTAATGGCTTTGTTAGCTAAATAACAAACGGCATAATGATATCTCGTTATTTAATGGAAAAATTTATCTATGGCATAAGCAATGTCCAAAAATTATTTTTCTATCACAGTATAATTTAACTCAGCAAGCGTAAGGTTTTTGTTGATGTCATAAATTGCATAAATATTTTTATCCTCTTCTTGTCCGAGGAATCCTCCTATCGTTGTATCTGATGCATATCAGGATATATGGTATGGTAAATTCCAGTTTTGTCCCCGCAATAGAGGAGTTATGAGACCAAATTTTTCAGATCAAGTGTCACAATTATTAGTCCACTGAAATTCCTTATGTCCAATTAATACATACAATCGTTCTGCAATTTTTCAAAAAAATCCATAAATCGGTGATAATAACCAACATAATCAAGGAAACTATGTACCTCTATCTGCATTTGAAGGGTAGGAAGTTTAATAATTACCTCAATCTTAGTTGGGTACCTAAATGCTTGTAGTAGAAATAAAATGTCCCAGAATTATGCACTTTGTCATCACCATATGACATTTTTCATAACTAAGGTATAGTTTGGTAGCTATATATCGTGCAAGAACCTTCTCAATATTATGCAAGGCTTGGTCAAAATCATTACTATAAGGGATAAAATCTTCCATATATAGTTCAAGCCCTTCATTAATTAAATTATAAAAAATACTGAGAATTCCCTTTGAAAAATGGTTGGTGCATTACACAACTTGAATGGTATGACTCTATATGAAAATGTTCCCCAACGATAGGTAAACATAGTTTTATCTTGGTCTTCAAGGGAAATCTAGATTTGATTATATCCATTGAACCTATTGAGGAAAGAAAAATATTTTTTTCCAACAACAATTTCAAGGACTTGGTCCACAAATGAAAAGGGAAAATAATACTTTTGCATAGCTTTATTTAGTTCTCTATAGTTGACACAAATTCTCCATTTTCCCTTCTTTTTACGGACTACCACTAGTGGTGAAACCCACTAAATATCGGAAATAGGATATATGAATTAACATCCAAAGTTTTTTGAAGTTCTTGTTTTACTATGTCCTTGAGGTGTGGATTTAGTCTTCTTTAAGGCTAGTGAATAACTCAGGCATCTTTCTCAATATAAATATGATGTATGCATAGTTGTGGATAAATTCCCTTCATATCAAAATATTCCTAGGAAAAATCATATTTATATTTTTGAAGAATTTGAATCAACCTTTCACGCGGAAGATTATTAAGATTGACTTTAATATTCAAGTTCTTGTAAGGCTCAATTTCAATAGGAATTCTATTGTGAAATGCAGTCGTGGGTATATGTTAAATGTTCAAGTCCTCTAGCGGATCTCCTTGGGTTTTGCTGTCAAGCATAACTTTCAGCATTTGACAGGTTGGGTTCCCAATGGTGGAAGGTTGATCAATAAACCCATTACTTATATCATCCTTAGTCTATCTTTTAAATATATGATATTTATTTACACGAAGATGAGAACGTAAATTTCCTTCCTGATATTTAGGATGGAAACATAAAACATCGTCAAACAACATGCTAGGTCTAGCAGGAGGGTATAACATAAGATTCTTTATAGGCGGTCCTTTAGTGATTTTCATACTTACGATTCAACACCTGATGTATGCCTCTCCATTGGAAAGCCATGATCTACCTAATATCAAAGGGTGTCCTTCTAGTTTGTTTTTACAGTTGAGGACTAAAACATCTACTGGTTATTCTGAGGAATCTACGGAAACAATGATATAATGGAAAGTCACCTCCCGTTTTACTACAGATATGTAAGTTAGTCCCACATGGTTGGAGTCAATTTTAATATGGTTATTCCAAGGATTCCACAAGTTTCAAGTGTTATAATATTTATGGCTACTCCCCAGTCCACTAAAGTGTTTTGGAAATTATATCCTTGAATCTGGATAGTGACTACGAGGCTTCCAAGGTCATCATATTTGATGGATATTTGTTTTCTGAGGACGAGATCAGAGATTTTCCGTAAAACATGTATTGTAGGTGTGTTTTTTTGGCTTACTACTAGGATTCTTAACACATAATTATTTAATTGTTTTAGCATAAATGGGCATATATGTAATAGCCTATAGGAGAGGTATTTTGATACATAGTTTTGTAATTCGCCTAAGAAATCAAAGTAAGGGAATACAGGTGATTTTAATATGGTTAATCTCTCGGGGAATGAAGGAGAAGTATTTGTAGTTTCAATGGGGTCCTATTTTCTAGTTGGTTTAGTAGATGATTATGCTTTAGTATTGATTACGATAGGATGAGAATGTTCTATCAAATACTTCTCCTTACCGGGTTTTTCATTTTATGGTTGCTCTTGATTTTTTGAGTGATCTTCTGGGAATATGGTTCTCCCATATCTTACACATATTTCGTTACATTTCAAAGAGGAGGGGGGGGGGGGGGGGGTCTGAAGTTTCCAAAATTTCAAATAATTGCACAAGTGTGTTATTTGGATTCATTTTTGGTTTTGTAGGTAACTCAGGTCGCAGTGCATGTGGAGTGTTTGTAGGCAATTGAAGTGGAGGTTGTAATGGGGTTTGATGTTTTTAATTAGGCATCACTCCCATTGATTAATTAATAGGTCTAGTGGGGCATTACCAATTATGGGACCACATTGGCCTATGCGTAGGATGGTTTTCCCACTATGGAGGGTATGGATTATTGGTGTATTATGCCATGAAGTTGTGGGATATTGTTGATTCGGACAAGAATGACTAGGGAATGATTGATTTTTCTAGGGTGATGAAATGTATGGATGAAGCTTCCAGGTAGAAGGAGAATGTCATTGGCCCTGCCAATTTAATCTAAGAAATTGTTGTTGAGAAAATTGTCCAGAAAAAAGAAAAACATAGAAGCATCATGCAACATACCTGATGGCCGATTTTTCCATTATTGTCATTGTGCCAGAAAATATGTTGGTTCTATCTCTTCTTTGGCTTCTTTAAATACAACTTTCAACCTATGGAGTGAAGGAAAATGATAAGACAAGTGATCTTTGGTACAAATAGCACATATCTCAATTATATCCAATGAACATTCTTTGTGACTGTCCTTCTTTGAACAACGAGGACAGAAAATAGCTAGTGCCTATTCTGCTTTAGTATACTTCTTTTTTACCTATAAAACATCCAATTCTATTATCATTTGAATTAAGATATTATTTTTAAAATATTCTAAAATATTACGGGTCTCTGCTCGTGTAACTCCTCCTCCTGCAATTATGTTGGATTTGTTGAGAGGATCGCGAGTCCCAAGCTTGGTTTGCATACTCCCTCATGAACACATGATACAAATGTTTAAAATGTCATCATATTATTCTTTAGAAATGTCACCCCGCACCATCAAATGAAGCATTTTATCCATTCATCTTGCATACTTATAATCAAAAAGGTTTTCAACACATCCTTGGGTAGATTAATATATGGTGATCTTTGTAAATTATATTGAAATATTTCAACATACTCTTCCAAATTTTCATCCTATTTGGAGATTATCTTAAATTTTTCTTCTCTTAGATCCCTAGATTTGAAATAATCTTGGTACTTATTAAGGAATCCTCTTTCATTTGATACCATGAAGTTATAGTGCCATCCCCAATCCCATGAACCATCATAACATTGCTCCCTTTAAGGTAGAAGGAAATAGCTTTAATTTTTTGGGGTCAATAGTATAATCATATCCTCAAACTAAGACATCAAACTTGAACAAAAATGCATCAGGGTCTTCAAAGGCCATCCCACGAAAATTTGGAAGGTTTTGTAGCATGATAGCCTTCATCGATGCATTAGAATACAGATCAATAATAGGATATTCTATGGTTGAGGTTTGCATTCCGTTACTGCATTTTCCATTTGGTTAAATATCTATCAGTAACCTTAGAGGATCCCATAATCAGGAGGTAATATGTAAAAATGTGTAATATGCTGACAGGGTTCTAAACCTTAACCGGTTCTCACAACATTGCCTAGCCCATGAACATTAGTTTCTCATCTCACAATGGGTCTCACACGAGATTCCTACTCATAAGGTTAAGGGTATGGTTCACTTGTCTCACCTATCCCTTCATTTAAATTACAAGAGCGCCCCTCACTCTTATCAAAAGGATTGAGATGCCTAACATGTATGTCTTGAAACCTCTGCTCAGATACTAAAGTTTTATCACAAATCTCAATGCTAGCTGCAGCAGATGAACTTGCTACTCGAGGGACATGAATAGTAGAACCCTTCCCAGATACTATTGTGGACCTACCAATGCTTGAGATTCTTATTTGTGAATGATTTCATCTCTAAAGTTTGTTCTTCCAAGGCCAACTTGGCCTTGGGTTTTGGTGATACTCAGGGTGGATTTATGATCTATCTCTATCTGGTTCCTAGTAATAGGCTTCTTTCTAGTAATTCACACTAGACAACGTAAATGTATCAGCCGAGGACATGCACTAGCACAACCTTCTTACTTTGGTGCATGTGTAGGTTCTTACCTTCTTTCTTTGATACCCATCCCTCAGGGATACTGGTGGGCTCCAGTATTGTAGCAATAATGCTACAACTCCTGGAACTCCCTTCTTTAATTTTATCAACCCGGTAGTTCGTAACAAACTTGGAAGCGACGGTGTTGTATGCACAAGTACTAGCTCTTGCCGCAGCTGTCACTTGGTCAGCTGGCACAAGTCCGCTAGGAGCTTAAGCCAACTTCTATGAGCTCTTAGAAGAAGCTTTTTAATTGATGGATGAAAGATAACTCGAAAGAAGCTAATCTAATTGCGAAAAGAAACTGAAATCCAAAAAGAAACACAAACCCTAGCAAACCCTAATTCTACCAGCTAGTCCTACTGATGCAAAGGAGAGAATGCAAACTATGAAAAGAGATGCCATTACTTCTAGGAAGGTAAAATGCATGTGTCTAAGTTATCGCTATCTGAAGAAAACATCTTTTTGTATTTTCGCTTAAGTTGTTGAAATTATCATGCATGTGCTTCTAACTAGTTTTCCACTATGCAGGGATGGATCAAGGGATGAAATGCTTTGGGAAAGGTTGGGATGGTACAGAGAGGGTCTAAGGGATCCCTAACATTCTTTCTGAGAGTTTCACAAAGTCTGGATGCCATGCAACCGTGTTTATGAACTTCTATAGGAAGTCTGCAGGGGTTTCTACAGGATGTTCTGTAATTCTTCTACAGGATGTTTCGAAATGGGATTTTTGAGGATGGGTGATTGATGGAAGATGCATGGATGGTTATGGAGGTAGGATGGGGGTCTGAAGTGACCCAGGAACTGATGGATGGAGTGGTGAGATGATATGTGGAAGGCTGATTTGGCTTTAAGGTAGTTGAGACAACAATGGAGAAGAAGGTAGGGTTACGTGGGCAAGAGGATGGGTGTGAAGCGAGAAGCCTAGATATGGGATGAATCAGATGGCTCTGATGAAGCTTGACCATGTGAGTGAGTGATATAGATGCCCTGCACAATGCACATTCAACCAAATCAATGAATTCTTGCAAACAAACTAAGTCCTAGCTAACTTAATCTAACTGTCAATGAAATGAATAAACAACAGCCTCGTTTGGAAAGAAAACCATGTACATCACGTGAGCAAGAACATTCCGAAAGATCTAAATGCATGACAAACCCCTACCAATCGATTCCCAAACATAAAAAGCTACTTCAACCATCAAAAGCAACCTAAGTAACAAAGCACGAATTAAATCTAAAGAGCAGACTTTATTTTAAGAATGCAGCGAACACACATAAAGATAAACAAGGGAGGTACTGGGCGCTTGAGATGGGCCCAACCCCAAGAGCTACAGCCTCCCAAGAGAGATTTAGAGCTGGTGCAAAGCTGGATTCATCTTTATTAATCAAGAATGAAGAGTTATATCAAAACTGTCCACAAGGAGAGCTTGAGAATGAGCTGAAAGCAAAGCTAATCTATTGCCTACAAATCGAATTACAAAATGACTACAACAAGGCTATGAAATGACTAACTACTAGCTACTATCTACTGGCTAACTAGCTAACATCCACTGGCTAACCAAAATGAGGCCCTAAGCCTTCTTATTTATACAAATTGAGGACCCAACAGTCCTCCTAAACTTTAGGGACTCGGCTGCCCAAAACTTGGAGTTAACAGCACTCCTACTTGACTTGCTTGGCTGCCCTTGTGCTGATTGATTCGGTGGCCCTTGAAATCCGAGCTGATGGTGGAGAATTCGAGGTAAGGGCCCATAAATGAAGGGGACACCTTCCTACAAATCCTCTAGCTTGTTCTCCCACGAATTTGGCTGCCAAGTGCTCATTAAGACCTTCAATTTTGTCTCCAAGTTGACCAAAAAGGCTACACAAAGCACCCATTAGACTTGTTGGCATAATGACTAACCAAATTCACTCTATTAACATAAATATAATAAAAAACATGCAATAAACTAATGAGAATGGTGGATTAAGTCAAATTAGGAGGTTGAATGAGCCCAAATAATTGTCCATTTTTTGGGCTCATCATCACCCCCCTACTGAAAGTGTTGCTCATCCTCTGAGCAACCAATCTCTCTCCTCATCTTTGATGGCCCCTGGTGGCCTCCTTTGGCTTCCCTCTTTTCAAACTTCCTGTAGAAACAGTTCGCTGGCTTCCTGTAGAAACAGTCTGCTAGCTTCATGTAGAAACAGTCTGCTAACTTCCTGTAGAAACATTCTGCTAACAGTTCTCTGTCTTCCTGTAGAAACAGTCGGCACTGTCTTAGCCTGCTTGGCTGAGGGTGCTTTCTCCTTGAACTGTGCTGCCTGAAAGCTAACGAATCCAACACAAATGGCAAGTCTAATGTATTATAAAAGCACACAAGTACAATGAACTGCCTGAGAATAGATATTGCATGCCAAAGCTGGATGGGAAAAAGTGTTTCCAGGCCTTTAACTGGTTTCTCTACCTCAACAATACGGAAAGAAGTTCTAATCTGAACAGACACCTCTATGAACTCTACACCGCCTAACAGAAGAAGGTGAGAAACATAAAAAAAACTTTGCTTTTTCTTGACTGGTGGGCTCAAATTTCCTGAATTCTGTGAAAATTGCTCAAGTGAAATGGTTGCCCTGCACTTTGCTAAAGGAGTATCAAATTGAAGAACCCTTACAAGAATTGATATAACATCAACTCGAGTAGCTTTGAGTTGTAAATCGGGGTCTGTTGATATTGTAAACCGACATAATACTCCTGCAGTTTGGTCTTGAAAAAGCTGTGTATCAACAATATTTGAAACGCAGTCTTTGCTCAGAGGCATTTTTTTCTTTTATTAAAATTAGATTTTGACAAGCTTTCTGTTCATTTCCCTTTCGTTTCCTTTGAACGCTCTCTGTCAAAGCGCTCGAACTTGGCTTGTTTCAAGGTATCCTTGCTGCATCCACGTTGACTTCTTTCTTAACATCTGTCATCAGCCTGATCTTTCATGGCATGTTTTGCACCATCTCTGTGGAAATCCTTCACAGTTACTTTGGATGCTTCTTTATGCTTGTACTATCTTTTCTAGTGGGTTCATCCTTTTGTGCTGATACTTCAAAGAGACTTTTATGAAGAAATGAAAGAATAGAACCACCAGATACTTGATATGACATTATAATCTGCCTGAATAATAGATAAAGTACTCAAATCAGGGAGGCTCTCTGCTTTAATCAAATCCATCTGACTTTTACTGCTTTCAAGTGATGAGGAAGAAGGCTGAATGCCTAAGTCAGTGTAAACTGCAGCTTTTTGTGGTTAGAAAGAAAGTCAAAATTCACTTTAACACCGGATCTCAGTTTCTTCTTTTCTTCAACAGTCAAATAAGTACCGGCCCTTGTTTCACAGAAAGTTCTTCCTCAACCTTTGCACCAGTCATAGCCATCACATTTTTTTTTGCAAAATCAACGGCTCTAGCTTCTCTTGCTTCTGTTCCAAATGAACTTTCCATTGCTATTGAACAAGACTTTGCAGATGGATCTGCATTTACTGGTCTGGCAATCTTCCGCTGTATATGCTCCATAGCCCCCTCATTTGTGTGTTTTTGCAAACTGTAGTTCTGCAATGGCATCAGAGCTTTCTGTAGCAATCTTGATGGCGGCTGCTCTTGTGCTACTAAAAATTACCAACAAAATCCACACTTCCAGTTGTGTGCAAGTTGACTAACAACTGAGCGCTCATTGATGTCTGCGTGATTGTTGGTGGAGCTGGCGAAAACATGTGCGCTGGCTTTTTAGAACTGCAGTGATGTTATGAACTGCATGTCTTCATCTATCTGTCAATCATATGATGTCCTGTGCACTGGAGTTCAACAGATCTACCACTAACTGTGTTTTTCAAATTTTTCATGAAAGACCATACACGTATGTTGCGTGATTTTTTCCTTGAGCGCTAGAGAACTGGGTGTCTTGCTACATTCATGGCTTATTTTCACCATTCCATTCGTTCATGCAATGCTTAGACTAGATTCATGCAATAGATGAACAAGGTTTAGTCATGTACCTGAATTCAAACGGCTGCTTGTGAAGCTTTTTGCTGCTGCATGCTCTGATTCTGCTGCTGCATGCTTGGATCCTTTGATTGCATGAGGGCTTGGCTGATGATTTTTGATTGCTTTTCCTTGTGCAGGTGTCCTCTGGCCGAATCTGAGCTGCATGCAATTGTTTCCATGTTCAGATCTGCACCTTCAAGCTGCTGCTGCTGCATGGTCACAAAACCAGAACTTGTTTTCGCCATGGCTCTCAAACGGTAAACCGGATTGATCTGAAACTCGGTGAGAATGTTCCTATCATCATTATGCATCTCCCATAGCAAAATAGTGATCAATGGATGCACGGATTTCGAGAAAAATGGAAAATGGCTGAATATTTCAGAGCTCGATTTCTCGGAAACCGTGCATCGGAATCGGCTGAAACTGCTTGGGTAGGTTACCATCACTCACATGCATATCCCCATGAAACATGTTTTGAAACAGATGCACGGATATGGAGAAAATGCAAAAATGGCTGATGGTGATGGAGGCTGATTTCTTGGAAACCGTGCACCGGAATTGGCTGAAACTGCTCAAGCATGTTGCCATCACCCTTGTACAATTCCCCATAAAACGGTTTGTCAAATGGATGCATGGTTTTCAAGTTATGGCAAAAACAAATTTTGTTCTATGGATTTTTGCCTCAAGGCTTTTTGCAAATGTTTGCATGGAAGGAAAAACTGAGCTTGGGCTGTGATGCAGGTATGGAGATGATGGAGGAGGAGTTGGAAGATTGCATGAGGGCTTCTGAACCCTTGAGGAAGCTACCATGTTCGCCAAACCACTTTTTGGAATCCATGTCTAGTTTCCCACAATTTCTACAGGAAGTTCCTGTAGAAGCACAATGAGAAGCACAAGGAGGTGGAAAAAATGATGGAGAAAGGCAAGGGATGGACACACAAGTGCTTGTAGGCCTAATCAACAGATTCCCACCATCAGATTCCATTTTAGACTTGAATTTGGTTCGTCCAAAGGTTCTACAGGATGTTTCCTGTAGAAATACAGAGCTTCCTGTAGAAGGCACAAGAAAAATTCCTTTAACCTTTATTTGAGTGCTCCTCCTGTCATGAAACGTCCTTCTTGCAACCTGCAATTAGCCAATGGAATTAGTTTTATTTTTATTTTTCTTTTTCTCTTTTTTTTTTTGAAAAACAACTAGGGCGCCTCATGGAGGTTTTCACCCTAATTGCCTGCCCTGGGCGCCTCCAAGGGAGGTTTTCACCCAGAGATCTTATTCTCTTTTCTCTTTTTTTTTCCAACCCATTGACTGCCTCATGGAGGTTTTCAATCAATGAGCCAATCTAAGGCGCCTCCGAGGAGGTTTTCACCTTAGATTTCTATTTTCCTCTTTTTTCATTTTTTTTTTTTTTTTTCTTTTTTTTTTTTTCTTTTTTTCTTTTTTTTTTTCTTCTACCCTACCCTACTTGAAAAACAAAATCATTTTCAAGTATAAGAATACTTCCAATGGAGCCATGTGCACATCAAGATTAGAGAAAAAATGATGTGAAGGCTCGAAATGCATGCTTTGATAGGTATCCAGATCTCAGAGACCAAATGATCTGACTTTGAAGGGATCAAACATAGCTGAGGAAGAGAGTACCGCTGCAACTTAGTCACCTTCTGAAACCATATCTCAATATAGCTTTGATATCCTTGGTCCTTTTGCTGATCTAGATCATGTTTCATGTCACCTTCTAACATGACTTCCCCATCTTCCTCTTTTTGCTGATCTTTCTCTTGAATACATGGAAGATTTGATGGTAACCATGAGGAAACTCTCTCGATCTTTGATTCTGATCTCTTCTCTTCATCAAGTGCAGCCCATGGTTCTTTGATCTCCTCTTTTGAATCTTCTTTTGCTGGATGCGGTCCTTCAATGCTTGCAACATAGTCTCTGCTTTGCAACACTCTTCCTGAGCTATGGTGAAGATCATTGAGCTCAAGAGGAGTTGTTTGCATATGTTGTGCCTCAGATTTGCAATGGGGTTGAGCTGCTCCATTGTATGGCTTTGGAAATGGTACGGGTAGTTGAGTGGAGGTGTGAAATTGAGATGGAGGTGGATGGCATTGTGGTTGGGTAGGCATTTGGGGTTGCCTTGGTGGAGGAGGAGGCGATGGTTGTGGATGAGCAGGTGGTGGAGGACAATGAGCGGGATGAGAGTTGTACTGGGGCCTCCACTCCTGATAAGGTGCATTCCACTGAGGCTGTGGCTGAGCATAAGAGTGAAATGAATGAGCAACTGGTTGGGCATAATATGGATCTGTGAAGGAACAAGGAGAATATGACCAAGGAGGAGGTGTAGACCAGGAAGGATGAGCAGGGGGACCCCAAGAAGGCATGAAAGTGGCTTGATAGGGGTCATAATAGGTCTCGGATGTCCCTTGCAGTTCCTGCTGGTAAGATCTAGGTCCATGCGGCCTCCTTTGGTTCATATAATGGAGTGGTTCAGTGGCTCCTTTGGCTCTCTGATATGCAACTTTAAGTCCAGGCAGGGAAGGGTACTGATTTGTAGGATGGTATTCTTCACAGATGAAACACACTTCTAGAGAGTGCATTGGACATTCGTTCCTAGGATGCTTTCTAGTGCACCTAGGACAAAAGATGACCAAATCCCTCTTGGCTTCCTCTTGCTTCTTTTGGATCCACAAGGTATCCAATTGCATGGCAAGAAACTGCCTCATATCACTCTTGAAATCTTCTATCTGATCTTCAAATTCGTCTTTGGACAAGGGACTGCTCCCAACATTTCTGCTTGTAGCCATTTGCTCAGAGGAATGTTTTCTTCTTCTTCTCCCCTAGAGGTTCTTTAAATATGCCTTGATGTCCACCTAAGGGTTCTTTAATCACAGCCATCGAAGAAGAGAGAGAAGGTTGGCTATGTGAAGCAGTGGGGGTGTTGTGCAATCATTTTTCTAACTTATCTCTACTCCTACAAGGCATGAAATGAAATCTTTTTGGTTGATTTTTGCATTTTTCTTCTTGTACCTGCAAAACTAAAATAGGTTGAACTGCAACTAACTATCTTGCTGAAACGAAAATGCGGAATTGAAATGAAAGCAGGAAAGGACTAATCTATTTTGCTCAAATGAAATTGCAGGAATGAAATGCTAGTCTACGCTTGCAGAATTGAAATGCTAATCTACGCTTGCAGAAATGAAATTGCGGAATTGAAATGCTAATCTATGAAAGCGGGAAATGCTAATCTACTTTTGCATAAACGAAATTTCATAATGGAAATGAAATAAACTACTTAGCAGAAGATTGTAGTGGAAAATAGAAGAAAAGCGGCAATCACCAATACTCTGACGCTTCCCTGACAACAATGCCAAAAAGATGGTGGGCTCCAGTATTGTAGCAATAATGCTACAACTCCTGGAACTCCCTTCTTTAATTTTATCAACCCGGTAGTTCGTAACAAACTTGCAAGCGAAGGTGCTGTATGCACAAGTACTAGCTCTTGCCGCAGCTGTCACTTGGTTAGCTGGCACAAGTCCGCTAGGAGCTTAAGCCAACTTCTATGAGCTCTTAGAAGAAGCTTTTTAATTGATGGATGAAAGCTAACTCGAAAGAAGCTAATCTAATTGCGAAAAGAAACTGAAAGCCAAAAAGAAACACAAACCCTAGCAAACCCTAATTCTACCAACTAGTCCTACTGATACAAAGGAGAGAATGCAAACTACGAAAAGAGATGCCATTACTTCAAGGAAGGTAAAATGCATGTGTCTAAGTTATCACTATCTGAAGAAAACATCTTTTTGTATTCTCGCTTAAGTTGTTGAAATTATCATGCATGTGCTTCTAACTAGTTTTCCACTGTGCAGGGATGGATCAAGGGATGAAATGCTTTGGGAAAGGTTGGGATGGTACAGAGAGGGTCTAAGGGATCCCTAACATTCTTTCTAAGAGTTTCACAAAGTCTGGATGCCATGCAACCGTGTTTATGAACTTCTACAGGAAGTCTGCAGGGGTTTCTACAGGATGTTTTGTAATTCTTCTACAGGATGTTTCGAAATGGGATTTTTGAGGATGGGTGATTGATGGAAGATGCATGGATGGTTATGGAGGTAGGATGGGGGTATGAAGTGACCCAGGAACTGATGGATGGAGTGGTGAGATGATATGTGGAAGGCTGATTTGGCTTTAAGGTAGTTGAGACAACAATGGAGAAGAAGGTAGGGTTACGTGGGCAAGAGGATGGGTGTGAAGCGAGAAGCCTAGATATGGGATGAATCAGATGGATCTAATGAAGCTTGACCATGTGAGTGAGTGATAGAGATGCCCTGCACAATGCACATTCAACCGAATCAATGAATTCTTGCAAACAAACTAAGTCCTAGCTAACTTAATCTAACTGTCAATGAAATGAATAAACAACAGCCTCGTTTGGAAAGAGAACCATGTACATCACGTGAGCAAGAACATTCCGAAAGATCTAAATGCATGAAAAACCCCTACCAATCGATTCCCAAACATAAAAAGCTACTTCAACCATCAAAAGCAACCTAAGTAACAAAGCACGAATTAAATCTAAAGAGCAGACTTTATTTTAAGAATGCAGCGAACACACATAAAGATAAACAAGGGAGGTACTGGGCGCTTGAGATGGGGCCAACCCCAAGAGCTACAGCCTCCCAAGAGAGAATTAGAGCTGGTGCAAAGCTGGATTCATCTTTATTAATCAAGAATGAAGAGTTACATCAAAACTGTCCACAAGGAGAGCTTGAGAATGAGCTGAAAGCAAAGCTAATCTATTGCCTACAAATCGAATTACAAAATGACTACAACAAGGCTATGAAATGACTAACTACTAGCTACTATCTACTGGCTAACTAGCTAACATCCACTGGCTAACCAAAATGAGGCCCTAAGCCTTCTTATTTATACAAATTGAGGACCCAACAGTCCTCCTAAACTTTAGGGACTCGGCTGCCCAAAACTTGGAGTTAACAGCACTCCTACTTGACTTGCTTGGCTGCCCTTGTGCTGATTGATTCGGTGGCCCTTGAACTCCGAGCTGATGGTGGAGAATTCGAGGTAAGGGCCCATAAATGAAGGGGACACCTTCCTACAAATCCTCTAGCTTGTTCTCCCACGAGTTTGGCTGCCAACTGCTCATTAAGACCTTCAATTTTGTCTCCAAGTTGACCAAAAAGGCTACACAAAACACCCATTAGACTTGTTGGCATAATGACTAACCAAATTCACTCTATTAACATAAATATAATCAAAAACATGCAATAAACTAATGAGAATGGTGGATTAAGTCAAATTAGGAGGTTGAATGAGCCCAAATAATTGTCCATTTTTGGGGCTCATCAGATACAACTAGCACTTGCTTTGAAAACATCCACTGCAACGATGCCAAAATATTTAGCTAATTAATTGTTCTTAAAAGGATAAACTAATTACTACACATTAATCTATCAACCCGAGGTTTTGTTTTGCTATTCTAAGGTTATTAGCACAATTTATGCAAAAGAAATGCTGGTATGACTAGTTAGTGCTATCTTACTAAAAAGAAAAGTTACAATCGCAAAGAAATCAACTTAGAATGCAATTTATAATTATAGTAAACCATTCAAAACATTAACTTCTAGATACTTATAAAGCAAAAAAAAAAAAAAAAACCTACTAAACATGAAGTTATTTCCTAGGGAACAACAACTACAGAACATAAAAATACTGCTATATAATCATACCATTGAAAGTGATTAAGTAAGAAAGATAAAAATCAATGATAATCTATAGGAAACGACAAGAAATGAAAATAATCTTTAGATGTTAACTACAATAGATCTATTATGTAATGATCTCGATAAATCTGATTCAAAACAGAACATTTGATTTAGGAAACGAGTAATGCATAATTAATAACAATTACACAAATGGAAATAGCTGAAACAGGAGAATAAAACACCAATTTAATGATACATGTAAAGACATTGTTGCTTCCACGATCGGCCCCAAATCACCAAAATTGAACTACCTCATGAAAATAATCACCACAACAGATTAACTTTGAGTAATAAATGCTTCCAATCAATTACAATAAATGTCTTCACAACCCTGAACTTATGTCAAAAAATAATAATACAACTAAACAACAACTTTCGAGCCTTATTGCATGTTTTTATATCATGGTAGTAAAAGATAAGAACAAAGAATCTATTTATGATAACGAGCAACCCTAAGAATCTAAATATTGCCACGGTGCTCATTTTATGCTACAAATATCTTAATGCATTTGGGGGACCAAATTGGAAGCTTGTTTATAGCTAATTTTCTCCAAATAAAGTATAAAAGTTTAAAGCTGTCTAATCTCCCATGATCATTCTAGGAAGAAACATCTAATTCCAATTCATCAATAGATTCCTGTCCAAAATAAGGATCCATTTGTAAGTAAATAACATTGTAATGGTCGAATATGTTCATAAAAATAATAAAATATTAAATGCATATAAAACACTACTAGAATCCATACTACATAAGTTATCATAGCCTAATTACAAATAGGACCTAAAAAATAATATGAAAACTAAGAAGGTAAGAAAATTATGACAAATTTTAGGCCCAACGCCTAGAATGAAAATTTGTGTACCATTACTTATTTTTATGATCACCAGTTCATCATCGATCCACTCTGAAACCTTTCTCTCATCATGTGTCACATATGGATTATCTACAAGCTTATCACCATGGATTTGCTAATGGTGCTTCTCGATGGTAACAAAAACTTGTTGTAGCAGCCTGAGCCATATACAACCACACACCATGTCTCACCAATGGACTATGTATAAGGTTGGCAACCAACAATCAAGTTGAGTATGATGCCATCATAACCCTCTTGGCTCGCACCTCTCATCTAGGTATTAGTCACCTACATTTATTCCTTGATTCCTAGCTTGTTGTATCACAGTTGAATAGAACCTTTAAGGTTCACGATCCATGCCTCTTTTAGAAATAACTACATGCAAAAAGGTTAGCTAATATTTTTGATGATATCACATTTAAAAAATATACAGATAAATCAAAATAATGTACCTGGTCGCATACCCAATCAAATCCTAGACTGACATGTATCAAATATATATCGCTATCGAGAAACATGAAGCATCAATTTAATATCCATCCCATAAATGCATACACACATCACATGTATAAAATCATGCACACCAAGAGACATAATAAGAGTACCAAAAAAAAAACCACATCTCGTAGAGATATATATATATATATATATATATATATATATATATATATATATATGTATATGAGTACAAAAAATATATATACATCAACTGGCTCAAGGCGAGGAAAAATAGTTCATAAAAATAGGGGAGCACCCTCATAATGGGTTCTGTTGGGTCCCTATAATACTAGTGATTACCCCATTACTATTGTAGTTATACCACTTATTAATATTGTTGTGCCCCTATTGCCCCCATATTGTTATTACTGTGCCCCATAGAATCCCTCTATTGTTATTTTTGTGTCTTTATATTATTATTGTTAGGTGAGCTGGGTTATATTGTGACTCCTTAGACTCCTATATAGAAAGGAGGTTTTGCCATTTGTATCATCCAAGAACTGTTCATTGATGTAATGTAAAGGAGGTTTCCCCCTCGAAGAGGCTGAATTCTAAGGCATTTATCTATCTTTTCTATCTTCTCTTGAGCTGGTTTCATAACATTTGGTATCAGAGCTTTGGATTCTAGGGTTTCACTGCTCCAAACAGGTCATCATGGAATTTTCACTATAACTTTCTTTCGGTGACGTTTCAGAAGATAAAACAAAAACCCATTTGAGAAGACATCGCGCTCAATCTTGGGTCTAAATTTCAGAGCGTTTTGCACTATATTTGTGGAGATATGATCTGAGGAAGTTGGTCTTTTTGCAGACTCCTGAATTACATTCCAAATAGGTGACCTGGGGAAAATCATCATAACTTTTTCCCTGAGCATTGGATTGAAATTTTGTAAGAAGTTGTAGAAAGAGGACGGACTATAGTTTCTTTTATATATTTTTTCAGAGCCAAAGGATGAAACAGTGACTCGTGGCACATCGTACAAGTTCGCTCTACTGAACTAGTCTATGATCATGTCACTGTGGGAGATTTCGCATAACTTTTCCTTGGAGAATCCAAATTGGATCAGATTGGTGGCATTGGAAATAGGACACATAGGGCTACCACATGTTGCAATTTTAGAACTGGATGATCTGAAAATACAGAGATACATCAGAGGCAATATCGAGCTCCTACAAAGTGAAAAAAAGGTGTGTAGATTCTTTTAAATTTTTTGCTTAAGAGTGGTTTGAAAATTTATTTTGAAGGAATTCAAAGGGCTAGTAGAATATTATTATCAGTAACTAATGCCCCGAGGAAAGAAAATGCAAACACCTAGTAAGGAACCTGAAATCTCTAGCATGACTCATGAAGAAGAAGAAGAAATGCTATATGATATATCAAAATTACAAGAACAAGTGCAACAAGTGTCACTTGCACAAAAAGCAACAGAATCTAAGATGGATGGTTTAAGGAAAGATGTAGAAGCTAAGATGGATGGTTTAAAGAAAGGTGTAAAATCTAAGATGGATTGTTTAAAGAAAGGCGTAGAAGCTAAGATGGATGGCATGGAAGCTAATGTGAATGGCATGGACGCTAAAATCGATGGCATGGATGATAAGATGGAAGAATTGAAGATAAATATGAATAAGTTGCTACAAGAAATGGTCACTAATGGTGAAAGGGTACTAAAGGAAACTCATGATGAGAACAAAAGAAATGTTAATCATGATTCCATAGACTCTAATGTTGGATCGAAGACTCACCATATTCCAAAAATCGATATGAGGAAGTTTGATGGCAAGGATCCCGCCACATGGATATTACAGATGGAGCAATTCTTCGATCTCAATAATGTACAAAACACACAAAAGTTACGTATGGCAATTTTATATTTGGAACCAAATCAGTTTGTATGGTATCAATGGCTTTGCTCTGGTAAAGAATTTATCACTTGGGCAATTTTTACAAAAGAATTGATAGCACATTATGAGGATACAAAGAGCAACACTTTTTTTAGCTAATTGATAAGTCTCAAACAAAAGGGTTCAATAATGGAGCACATTGAGGAGTTCCAAAAATTGAACATAAGGGTAAAAGATATTCCAGAGGAGCATAGGATTGATGTGTTCATAAAGTCTTTAAAGGATAATATCCAACATGATGTTCACCTTTGGGAACCTGATTCATTAGAGAAGGCATTCAGGTTAGCAAGAAAAATGGAAAGCAAAATTATGGCAACCAGGAAGCATACCACTCACAACTATAAAGACAGAAGTGTTGTTGCCCCTAGTCTTCCACAACCTATAAGGTTGACACCACAACAATTGGAAGAAAAAAGAGCAAAAGGGCTTTTTTATAGTTGTGATATCAAATACATTAAAGGTCATAAGTGTGCTGAGAAGAAATTATTCTACATAGATTGTGAAGAGGAAGAAGAAAAGGAGCAAGAAAGGTCAAAAGAAGAGGATATACTCCAACAACAAAGCCTAGATGAAGAAAAAATAAATCCGACCATATCTTGTAATGCATTGGTGGGAATTACCACTCCTCAAACCATCAATATAGAAGGACAAATCAAGAAGAAAAAGGTAATAGTGTTGATTGATTCAGGAAGCACCCACAATTTTATTCATTGTAAGGTAGCAAAAGAATTGAATTGCTTCCTATATCCAGCACCAGAGTGTCAAGTGATAACTGCAAATGGAGGAACAATAAATTTCTTTGGAAAGTGTCATAATATCAAGCTATCCATGGGAGAATATGTATTGACTAGCTCAATGCTTTCCATTCCAATGGGAGGTGCTGATGTTGTACTAGGAGTCCAATGGCTACAATCCTTGGGAACAATAGCTTTTAATTTTCAAGAACTTTTCATCAAATTTTCTACGGAAGGAAAGGAAGTTGAATTAAGGGGTATTGCAGGGAAACCAGGAAAGATAATCAGCTCTAATGGTATGACAAAGCTTCTAAAAAAAGAGCAAAGAGGTATAATTGCACAATTATGTTCGCTAGATGTTTCCACATCATAATCATCTATTTCTCCAGATCTCCAAAAAGTCCTGGACAATCATTCCAAGGTATTTGAGACTCCCAAAGGTCTCCCACCTATGTGTGATCATGATCATGCTATTCATCTGATTCCAGGAAGTGTTCCTCCAAACATCAGGCCGTACAGATATCCCTATGTCCAAAAGAGTGAAATTGAACGTATGGTTTCAGAAATGCTAGAGGCTGGTATAATTCAACCGAGTCAAAGTTCTTTCTCTGCTCCAATAGTATTGGTGCACAAGAAGGATGGATCATGGCGCATGTGTCCATATTATAGGGGGCTCAACAAGCTCACTATTAAAGATAAGTTCCCCATTCCTGTCATTGATGAATTGCATGGATCAATTTACTTCACCAAGTTGGATCTTCGTTCAGGATATCATCAAATCATATTGAAGACTGAAGACATTTCGAAAATAACATTTAGAACTCATGAGGGTCATTATGAATTTTTGGTCATGCCTTTTGGCCTTACCAATGCACCTTCAACATTTCAAGGTTTGATGAATTCAATTTTCAAACCATTCCTTAGAAAATTTGTGTTAGTATTTTTTGATGATATACTAATCTACAGCAAGTCTTAGAAGGATCATGTTGAACATGTTGATAGGGTGCTACAACTATTGGAGGAGAAACAATTATATGCAAAAAGATCCAAATGTTTCTTTGGAGTCCAGGAGGTGGAATATCTGGGTCATATTGTATCTCATGAAGGAGTTAAGGTAGACCCTAGAAAAATTAAAGCCATTAAGGAATGGAAAATCCCCACATCCATAAAGCATCTGCGAGGATTTCTCGGGTTGACAGGGTATTATCACAAGTTTGTTAATAATTATGGGAGAATAGCAGCACCTTTAACAACATTATTGAAGAAAGATGCATTTTCATGGACTTCGGAAGCAACAAAGGCCTTTGAACATCTTAAAGAGGCAATGTGCCAAGCACCGGTCTTAGCTACACCGGACTTCACAAAAACCTTTATTGTGGAATGTGATGCTTTAGGAAATGGAATTGGTGCTGTTCTAATGCAAGATGAAAGACCCATTTCTTTTGAAAGTCGTCAAATCAAGGGAAAGTTTTTAAGCAAAGCTATTTATGAGAAGGAAATGTTGGCAATACTCCATGCACTTAAGAAATGGCAACCCTACCTAATGGGAAGACACTTCAAGGTAAAAACGGATCATGATAGACTTAAATACTTTTTAGAACAAAGATTATCCTCTGAAGAGCAACAAAAGTGGGTCACAAAGATGTTGGGTTATGACTTTGAAATCATCTACAAAAAAGGGAAGCAAAATGTGGTGGCAGATGTACTCTCAAGAAAGGATGAGGATGTGGAAGCATTGTTGTGCGCCATTTCTATTATCCAACCAGATTGGAAAAACGAAGAAAGGGAGGAATGGAAGAATGATGAAGAAGTGTGGGCACTTATTCGAAAGTTACAACAAGATTCTAGTACGTCTGATACATTTAGCTGGAAAAATGATTTGTTATGGTACAAAGATCGCTGATACCTCTGTAAGAATTCCCAGCTAAAACCAAAGATTCTTATGGAATTGCACACTTCTCCCTTAGGAGGGCACTCAGGATTCTTAAAAACTTACCACAGGGTTAAGAAGGAATTTTTTTGGGATGGCCTTAAATCAAATATTCAAAAGTTTGTGGCGGAATGTTTGGTTTTCCAACAAAATAAAGTTGAAACAATTAAGACACCGGGTCTATTACAACCTTTATCCATTCCAAGCCAACGTTGGGAGGAGGTTTCAATGGATTTTATCATAGGTTTACCCAAATCTGAGGGAAAGAGTTTCATCATGGTGGTAGTTGACAGACTTACCAAGTATGCACACTTTTGTTCATTATCACATCCATTTAAAGCCAGTACAGTTTCTACTGCATTTATGGAAACAATTCAAAAGCTACATGGAAACCCAAAGATTATTATAAGTGACAGAGATCCCATTTTCACTGGAAATTTTTGGACATAATTATTTTCTTGTCTTGGTACTCTGTTAGCTCATAGCTCATCTTATCATCCTCAATCTGATGGGCAAACTGAGATAGTAAATAAATTTTTGGAAGTATATCTTCGTTGTTTTGTATCTGATAAACAGACACAATGGGTCAAATGGTTGCCTTTGGCTGAATGGTGGTATAACACTTCCTTCCATACAGCAACAAAAATGACCCCATTTATGGCACTTTATGGGTATCAACCACCATCCATCACATCATATTTAAGAGATAATTCTAAGGTTCAGGCAGTGGAACATCACATCGAACATCAACAACAAGTCGTCCAACTCTTAAAGGATAACCTCCTGTTGGCACAGAATAGAATGAAACAACAGGTAGATCAACATCGCAGTGAAAGAAGTTTTGATGTAGGTGATTGGGTATTCCTACGGCTACAACCATATAAGCAAATGTCCCTCAAGCAAGCTAAGAAGGATAATAAATTATCACCAAAGTATTATGGTTCGTACAAGGTGTTGCAAAAGATTGGTACTATGGCATACAAATTGGAGCTTCCTGCAGCTTCTCGATTGCACCCAGTTTTCCACGTTTCATGTTTAAAGAAGGTTTTAGGTGACAAGCTCCCAGTTCAAACAATATTTCCAGAACTTGACAAGGAAGGAAAAATTATATCGGAACCGGAAGCAGTTACAGAAACAAGAACTTGAGAACTACGAAATCGATCAATTTCGGAGTATCTTATCAAGTGGAAGAACTTATCCACTGAAGATTCCACATGGGAGGATGAGAATTTTATGAAGTATCCAGAACTACTCAAGTGTTGAGGACAACACTTTTTTGGAGGAGAGGGGCATGTTGGGTCCCTATAATACTAGTGATTACCCCATTACTATTGTAGTTATACCCCTTATTAATATTGTTGTGCCCCTATTGCCCCCATATTGTTATTACTGTGCCCCATAGAATCCCTCTATTGTTATTTTTGTGGCTTTATATTATTATTGTTAGGTCAGCTAGGTTATATTGTGACTCCTTAGACTCCTATATATAGAAAGGAGGTTTTGTCATTTGTATCATCCAAGAATTGTTCATTGATGTAATGTAAAGGAGGTTGCCCCCTCGAAGAGGTTGAATTCTAAGGCGTTGATCTATCTTTTCTATCTTCTCTTGAGCTGGTTTCATAACAGGTTCTTTCCCTAGTACATTCATAAAATCTATCTAGGTTTGTGCCCCTACACCTCCCATCAGAGGTCCCATTGTCACATCTGGTACTAGGAGGGGACATGCAATCGCTACCGCCATAGTGAAGTGACGAAGGGTCAGATATCGTGCTTTATCATGTGCCAAAATTTTCTCCACAACCTTCTACGCCAAGCCATCCCACCCCTCCTCAAGCATACCCCACACTAGTGTGACTATTTGACCCCACACATCCTCTCTCTCCCTCAAATAAACCACTACAGTCTCTGCCCAAGAATTGTCACCTCGGCATGCTCTAGAATCTAGATCATCTCTACGGATGTGGAGGAGCTACATGCCTCTCCATAGGGCCCACCAATCGATATCCAAAGGCATTGTGATGGTATCTCAGACTCCTCCTGAGCCCTAATACCTCTCCAACCATGTGGTATAGTAGTCGCACCAACCAAACCGATGCGACAAGGATCATTGCCTGCCAAGTAGGTCAATGGTCATCCGCGAGGTCCCACATCTGCAAGAAAACATACATGGTATCAACATCATCAAAAAATGAATCATATCTATACATGTAAAGGAGAAATCACAAATCACATAACGGTTGGTCCCCAAGCATCACTAGGAGGAAGCTCCATATATGGATCACCCCTAAAGTCCACATCACGATAAGGGTACTCTAGAATCATTTAAGGGTTGGATCTGAATCAACCTCCACAGTGGCATTCTAATAATTCCTTGTCATACCACCACCAACCCACGACATCACTAGAGCCCACCACCTAATCTGTGGGTCTCTAGTAGGTCATAGAGGAACTGCCAAAAAGGGTCAGAGCCTAACTACTCTCTCATACAATAGGTTGTACAATATGTTGGCATAGGAGAAGCTCCACGCTCAAACCTATCACACCTATGGCAATTGGGACACCATCCCTCTATACATGAAACCATCCCACTCATAAAATTGACTTGCCTACAGTATCTACAAGACTACAATCTGTGGCCCTAAAACTTGGTGAGGGGTCGCCAACCCTGCAATCCACACAATCATCACCAGTGCAGCTTGCTCGGTCAGATCAAAGATGGAAGCAACACATACACACCCCTCATCAATAGGGTTTGGACCATAGTGGCCATCTTCCCACTCATGAATGTCTACCTACCCATAAGGCACCAAACAAATCACAAAGTACACATCTACCTTAGGAGATATAGGTAAATCAACTCATCTCATGAAAAAAATTTAACGGTTCTGATCCCAACACTAGATCAAGAACCACAGGAATACATCCTGCTACCTTAAAATGGGGTTTTGAAGAATCTTCAGAATCCCACAACCTATTAACATCCTACTAGAAGCAGAATCCCCTGCAATTGTTGTGCGTAGAGGTTTGGAGTCATGCTCTGTCCATAGCATGCCCATCCTGTAATCAAGTATGTTAAAAGTAAAAAACCCAACCTCCAAGGCCGCCAAAAATCAATTTAACACATCCCCGCATATATAACACTAATCTCACATCTGCCAAGAAAATAGTCATGACAACACCAAATACTAGGTTATGTATCTTCTCAATGAGCAGACAGGCCATTCGTGCGCATTTTCTTATTACATGCAAGCTAATGGAGGGGCCTGAGTTTCTTAGCCGCAACGTCATCCAACCAATGGAACCATGACTTTGGCCCGCTAAGTCGCACTGGAACTGCGGCTAACTATTCTACTCATGTGATGGCTTCATGCGTTTCCCTGTGAAACCCACAGTGATCGCACAACTGAAACTCAATCACCCACACGGTCAAATTATTTTACTCTAAAAAAAGTTGTACAGGTCACCCTTGTACAACCTATCTATGCTATTATACCAAAATGACAAAATTAGGGTTTCATGCTCTAACATGTCTCTCCTTGCATGCTATGTGGTCGCACATGCTGACCGCAATGATGGGAAATAAATTATAGAACATCTCTGACCTCCCAAGATAGAAAGTACAAATGAGGTGAAATAGGGCCCACTTTTCCCGATATATCACCCTCTTTTTCATCTTCTATAGCCTAGTACAAGACCTCATCACCTTTGTTTTCAAAACCATGAGAGACACAAGGATCAGGACCACATCATCTTCATCATGGTACCATTTGTTCCATTTCAACCCAAAACTCATCTTTTTGGTGTGTTGCACACTTAAAGCATCACTTCAGATGCGCCTTCTCTTGGTTTTTTATTCATCTTGTTTAATCCATTTTCATCTTAGATATAAATTTATCAAGATGTTTTCACTTGGGGTATTGGTTTTTGAAGTTGTAGATACATCAACAACTTCCCAATAAAGTCAACACCCTGGTGGCTATTGACAAGGAAGGTATCATTCATCACTCAACATGATAAGATTCCTAGAAAGCTTCGCATATCCTAACATTGTTTCTCCAATGTATACCATAGGGTCCACCATCTCAACCGTGTTTACCATCACCTCCCCTTGCACAAGGTAAACACCCATGCCAGTTCAAAGAGCCTCCCCACTCATGGATTACCTCATGTTGTAGACCCCCACATCTTATTTGGAATCCATGACCATATACTCTAGCCCGAAATCCATCTGAGTTGCACACCTTGAATATTAGCCTCATTCACCTTCTCTTCACTTACTGCTAACCAAACCTACTCCTGTGCCATGTTACTCATTCACGGTGGATAAATGTGAACACTCTTTAGCATTGTGCATTAGGCCTGTCATTCCTCCATACAACATAAGCTCTTTTGTGTCACTTAACCCGCCTCATCAACCTAGCACCGAGACCAACCAATGGGGTCCTCGCCCTCCCTAAATACATTTTACGTCCATCATCATGTAGATCACTATTTTCATGGGGCACCTATCTGCATGTATGTACATCCCAAGCCACCTTTACATTCCTTTGGAAAGCGTACTAATATTTTTTTAGGAAAATGGTTCCCACCCATATTTTCATTCCTTGTACCCGACGACAGTCCCTAATCATCCTTGGTCAAAGCTCGCACACAATCCACATTGATTCACCCTCCATGTGAGTCAAAACATACTCAAACATACGCTAGATTTCCTACCAACTCCTAGGCCACTACCCTTAGAAGAACTGTTTTGACTTCCACCACTCGCATTATAGCTATAGCCTCAAGAAAGTTGTCCACATCCATCCATATTGTTAGCTTTCATTATCATGCCTTTTTGACCCACAATATTACAATTTGTTTCACTACAAATCTTGATTTCCAGAATCAACATTTTGGGAGGTTGATGCCTCATTCCCATTGTCTTCAACACCCATCTTCAAGTATCAAGGCAGTACCTTGGGTGCTCGCTCCCCCCCCAAGGGAAATTCTTCTGTGGAACAATAAGAATCACTATTTCCCATTTATTTCATTGGCCCACCTGACATTCAACACCAACAGAAGCTCTCATGTCAGGGTGGTATTATATTTCATGACCATTGCAATTCTCTTGCTTAGTCAAAGACCCACACAACACTTATCACCAGTGCTTACAACTTGATGTGTGGGAGGTACCCACAATCGAAGACCCATGCATCCACAAGAACCTCACTCCAACATTGCTTCACCTTTTCTTGATGCACGGGGGCACCTGACTTCGTCTAAGGGTCAAAAGCACCATTGAGGACATCAGCAGTTATCATTATCACCTATCCACATGTCATCCATTCCAACACTGACTTGACATTAATATTTCATGTATGATTGTAAAAAATAGTCACTATTCATCATAATGAAAATGCCCGCCTCGTATAAGTGCTTTTTCAGAGATTGGTTCTCTTTTATCCCCAGTTAAGGTTTTTTCTTTACTCATCTTCAAGGTAAGTTATTCTCTCTATCTAGAAGTTGATAAGACTGTCAGGCAAGAAATAAAATGTGATGTATTTTGGCTATACACTTTCTCCTAACCTCGCACATGAGGGAGCAACTATTAACACAAGAAAATAATGCACATATTTGTATAATCCAAAAGACATGCAAAGTCAGCTAGTAGAATGCAAAAGTGAATATTTTCTAGCTGAAGACATTATGAATATCAAAAATTTTAATTTATCGTAAGGTCCAATATATATTTAAATAAAAATTAAGGACTGCGTGACTTTCCCTTTGATAGTCGCACGACGCGTGGTACTTTCTTCAAAAGTTGTGTAGTCAAAGAAATTACTAACCCAACAATTCAAGATCACTTCCCACACTTGGAAGATGAATCCCTGGTAGGATTTCAGTCAAGGACAACTGAATTCAAGTCGCCCTGAAGATATGCAACCCTTGAAAGAATCCTCTTTTCATACTCATAAATCATTTTCATTCATCAACCAAGAAAAGGAAGAGGGATTCAAAAAATTCTATATAAACAGGCCGTGGGAGAATAAAAATTGAGGCGAATGTTATGTTGGCCAAATTTCTATAAGATAAAACCTTCATTTGATTGTTGAAGAAGGAGAATTAGAGCACTATTGGGTTGGAAAGATTTATTGTTCCATCAATCTAGTGTGGACATGATTTCACCATTGAGAGAGTCTTGATACTTCTTCGATAGAGAGGAGAAGCTTGCAAAGAGAGTGGAAAAAACAACCTCCTTACTGAGGATTTTTTAGCACCATAGCTCAAAGAATTATATTCAAGTGTTTAGTATTCTACTATTTGTATTCATATTCTACCACCACTAGTGAATAAAGTGAGTCATTATCCATAATTATGTTGACTTTCTTTCTTCATTAAGCATTGTTTGTGTGTTTATCTCTTTGTTTTAATTTATCTTTGTTTACATATTGTTTCCACCATTTGAAATGCTTTGTTTCTCCATGCTTGTGCACTGAAAATGACCAAGCTACTTGCCTTTCTTTGCAGGGAGAAACCTACTGCTAATAAGGTGTCTTTCGGTACACCATTACTACAAAAGCACTACAACACTAGTAGAAATCAACCCCTCTAAAACATTAAAAAACATCTTACTTTTATCTAATCAGGAGAACCAACTACTCATTGTTGTAAGACAACGTATTGATGAATTAGCATGGGAATATGAGGGGATGAAAGGATCACACCATATTGGTTTCACTCACCACATATACATAAATAAAGATCAAAAACTTTCTTGACAAGCTCAAAGGGGAATCAATCTTGCATTAAAGGACATTGTGAAGGAAGAACTGTAGAAATTACGATATGTACATTTCATCTATTCAGCCTGGAATAATTACTGGGTATCTCATTTGGTCATTTTTCCCAACATTGAAAATTTAGAGGATAATATTCTCAGGTGGGCTAATTTTCCACGATTTTTCAAAAAAAAAGATTCGCTAATTTCCATTTTTTAGAAAAATGATTCGCCCAAAGTTTACAATACAAAATTATTTTACCTTAAAAAGTCCCAAACTTATATAGAGAGTATATATAAAATAATTATAAATTTGAATAAATTTATAAATATATCAATAAACATTTTATAGTTTTTATATTAGGGACTAGTCAGATTTGCCAATGTTTTTAAACGTTGAGATAATTTTCCATCCTTAAAATTTCCCTTGTTCCCAACAGAAATGGCAAGTGGAGAATTTGTTTTGATGAAAGGGAACTTAGCAAATCCATAAGGAAAGATCATTTTCCCTTTCCCTTCATTGACGAATTCCTTGATATGCTTTCTAAGAAAAAGTTATTTTCCTTTCATGATGGGTTTAGTGGCTACAATCATATCCAAATTAGTCCTAAAGACCTAGATAAGACCACCATGACATATTCTTGGGGGGATTTTTATTACAAATTCTTCCCATTTGGCTTGTACAATGCCCCTGCCACTTTCCAAAGAATTGTGGTTAGTATATTCTCTTATGTTGAGCACAATTTCATATTAATATACATGGATTCCTTCACACCCTAAGGGAATGCTTTCCAAGAAGTTTCCTCAAACTTGAGAAAAGTCTTGCAAAACTATGGGGAGATGAACCTCTCCTTTAGTCATGAAAAGTGGTTGTTCCTAATGAATGAGGGATTTTTTCTAGGAAATTTCCTCTCCTCTAAAGGAATTAAAGTGGACCCTAGTAATATGGTCATCTCTAACGATGTTCCAATTGGTTAAAAGAAAAGAGATGTTAGAAGCTTCTTAGGCATTGTAGGATACTATTAAATAGTTATAAATGATTTGAATAAAATTTCATCCCCTTTATTTTCCTTGTTGACCAAATTAAGTTGTTCAGTTATATTTAACATATCCATGTCAAGAATCATTTGAGAATATAAAATAAAATCTAATGACAACATCCTTCCTGAAGGTTCCAAAATAGACCTTTCCCTCTCATATTCACACAAATGCATCAGATACAGAAGTTGGGGTAGCCCTAGGACAACATGAAGATAAAATCACCTCTACAATTTATTTCATTAGAAGAAATATATCCAAGGATAAATTTAACTATAGTATAAATTAAATAGAATTCCTCACTACTTTATATTTTGAATAAATTTAGGCATTATATCAACAGTTACCAAAACCTTTTACATACTAACCATGCAAAAATCAAATATTTAATGAATAAACCATATGTGAATTCACACATAATTAGGTGGTTATTGATGTTGAAGCTATTTGACTTAATCATTGTTGACAAAGAAATGAAGCAAAATGTTGTGCCATATTTCTTATCAAGATTAACCTTTTCTACAAATGAATTAGTAGTAGATGATAAGCTTGAAAATGAGAATATTTTTTCCATATTTCTTATTTCTCCATGTTTTGATGACATGGCCAACTATCTAGCTATTGGCTAGTTCCCTCCTCATATATCCTCAAAGGAAAAGTGCCTCCTATACATAGATTGGGGGACACCTCTTTAAGTTGGTACCATATCAGATTCTAAGAATATTTGTGAGGAAGGATGATGTCTATGATGTCCTTTCGTCTTTCAGTGATGGACCTTGTGGTTTTCATTTTGCTGCAAATAGGATAACCTCAAAATCCTCTAAGCATGACACTTTTTTCCAACCCTTCACAAGGATGGCTATAGATACACTACACAATGTGATGAGCACCAAAGGAAGGGCAATACTACTTAGAAGGATTAAAATGCCCCTTCAACCTAAAGTGCCTTTTGAGCCATTTTAAAAATCGGTCATGGTATTCATTGGTCCTATTGATCCCCCCCATATAGAAAAAAGTACATCATTGTATGCACTATCTACCTGACCAAAAAACCTAAATTAAAGGCAGTGACGATAGAAACATAAAATAAAGTAGTTGGATTCTTCAAAGGAAAATATATTCTACAAGTTCAATTTTCCAAGAGGAACGAGTGGTATATCAAGGCTCCCATTTCACCTCCAATATGATTGAAGGAATAATTAAGTAGCACCACATTTTCCATTAGAAGTCCACTCCATAAAACCCCAAAGGAAATCAGTATGGAAAGGTCGCTATCTAGGAATTAGATAACACTATTACTAAAGTGATTAGTGGTAGAAAAAGGTTATGAGTAGAAATGTTGGTTGAGGCCACTTGGGCCTACAACACTACTTATAAAACCATCAATTATTTCACCCCCTATGTGTTAGTCTATGAAAGAAAGGCCTTATTGCTAATTGGAATTGAGTAAAACACACTAAGAATGGTAGCTCAACTGGGAATTGATTTAACCAAATCATAGCATGATCGGATACAACAGTTGAATGCATATGATGATTATAGAATGAAAGCCTTGTTCCACACTCAGTATTCGAGTTTCAGAGGAAATTAAAACATGAAAATACATTAAATTTAGAGCCTTCCTAGATGGTGGTTGATATCTCTTATATGAGTCTAGGTTCAAGAATTTGAAGGAAAATATCATTCCATATTGTTAGGGCTTACGTAGTGGATAAATATTTTGATAATGGCTCTACCCAAATAAAAATAATATATGACAAAAAAATGCCACTTCTAGTTGATGGTCATCGACTAAAGATTTATAGTAAACCATCTCTAGGGATGATCTTACACATTCAATAAGTAAGGAAATAAATGTGATTAAGAGAATCGGATGTTAGGAGACTTACAATATCGATGATGGGAAAGGGGCGAATCAATATTGTGTCAGATGGATAATTTTTACCATTTTTTGCCATATCTTTACAAACAACTCAATTATGTGTAAATTAATGAGTAGCATAACATAAACCATGCGAAAAATATCAAACATCAACACACACACATGATATCATCAATAAATAACACATAAGAACATTGGATGCAAGGTGGAAACCATTGTAGGAGGAAAAACAACATTTATTTTTTCTTCTACCCTTCTTATTATGAAAAATCTTTGTTTACATCATGATATTAGTAGACACCTCCAGTCTTTTAGACACAACTTGCGATCATGTACGAAACCACCTGGTCTAGGCCCCTACTTAACAAAGTCCACTAAGTCTTCAAATTTGTAGGCCCCCACTTGTTGGAAGCCACACTCCCTCAACTATGGGAGCGAGTACTCATTGTAGGACACCACCTGTTTCTTTCCTTGACACCTAATAGTCCTTCTAACCATGATAGGATTAAAGTCACCACTCCCATGTTTCGTAGATCACAATTTGAAAGATGTCACTACACCGTGAATCAAGAAGCCACCACTTGCTACACTAAATGCCTCAACCTTTAATCTCTTATTCTCCTCATTTCAAAATATTTCACACTAGGGCCCTCACAAAAAAATAAACACTCTGTGGATATCATTTCATCCCATTTTCATACTATACCCACTATGACATGACTCTTCTACTCTATAACTAAATACAAACTCTGCAATGTATAAATAGTCTACCTCAAACTCTCTACTACTCAACAAACCACTCAATCAATATTCCCTCCACAATATGCCAATGACATACTCATGAAATCCAACCAATCTAAGAAATACCACTATAACTCATGTGACAATCAAAATCATCAATACATCATAATAACTCAGCCATATAAGTTATAGGGCAACGCATAAGTGTTGCGCCATTATATAAATAAACTAACCCTCTACATAGAACTACTAATGATAGTCTCTCAAATTTATTTGATACATAACATAACAATACTAAATAAACATATGTAGTAGCAATACCATCATTCTATCCATGCAACCACAAAAATACTCAATAAATCAAACTTGCGATCTCTACCATTACATTCTGATACCATAATTGATATGATATAGGTATGCACTAAGCCATCTAACAATAGAAATTAAGCTTTGTCTTTTTCATCGGTCTAACATTGTCACACCAACACATTGTTTAGAATTTTGAATACTTAACATCACTCTGCAAGTCTACACACACAGGTGATTCAACATTTTTCTTGCATTCTTAGTCCATGTGCACTCTCTAGCAATGATGTGCTATCCAACATTTCTCTCAATCAAATTATTCACATACTGGATCATATGATGTGCACTTATACTCATCTCATTCTCTGTCCATGCACACAAGCCAATGCCAAAGATTCTCTTCTACATGCATATGTTCACACACGGGTACATGCAAGGTCTTCCAATTGCTCTCCTCTTCATGCATTGTCTATGCTTTCTATGCACACTAAAACTCAACCAATATTGTCATTGATACATGAAATTACCTTTAAATAGAAGCCATGCACTCTCTAATTTCTCTGATACCTCAATCGATTGACCCAATTACACTAATAAAATGTTAATTAATTCAGGACCAGATCAATGTGCCACTGAATCGACCAACAAAATATCAATGTGTTCACACTCTTTGGATGACTAGAACAAACATCCTCCAACTAGATTAGCATACCCACTTTTATAACAGATTGAAATGTTATGGAGATTAGATCAACCACCATGAGGACTAATCAATGTGAGACAATTTCTATTTATTACATTCCAATTTAAGTCTTGAAGTTGAGTGAAAAAAACTACCAACATAGACTTTATGTTGGGTAGATTCTATTTTTTAAGGATCACAGAATTCATTTTAGCAGTTATAGGAAAGTGTTGTTGGCACTAAACTAACAAATTGTAGCAATCTGCGTAGGCATTGTAAGGGAAGAGTGCAACACTAAATCAATGTCACTCTATGAAAATGGGGAGACTGTGCCACTACTATGAATCATACCAAATTCACTCTTGTTTAACCCATATATGATTTTGACTTTATCGCTACATCCTTAAGGACCTCCATGACCTGTACAACCTTAGGAACCTTTGTAACACTTCCATAACTTAGCCCAATCAACTGATCTTGATGAAATATCATCAATATCTGGTTTAGTTCACCATCTTAGTGACTAGTTCCATTGTTGACATCATTTTCAACACCAGGTTAACAATGTTCTCCTCCTTTCCAATTGATGGAAACCTTTAGATACACACCCAAACCAATATTCTACACTTATTTGGGTATCATTATTTCACTACTGTCTTGCTCATTCTCCATTAATTCTAGTGGTTGTGTCACTCCCCCCCTTTGACATCAATGGAAAACATGATCAGGCCTCACTAAACACCATGCTGACACCACTGTCAAGGCTGATACATTTTTTTTTCTAATGGAATCGAATTAACCACCAACACTCTTGTAAGATAGGAATTGGGAACCAAATAAAATGCTAACTAACATGCCAACTATGCCTTTTTTCCAACACCGTGCACTTATCCTTATTGAACATGCTCCCCCTAAACATATATTGGGGTTGTAAATCATATTTTCTAAGATCTTGCACAAGCACTCTTCTGCTAACTTTGCCTCCTTACCATTTCCAAGAGACCTTTCGCTCTTTACTTCTTGCAACATGTAAGAATTACCCCAACCTTGACCACAAACTCAATGCAACCAAGACAAAATGATATTCAATGATAATAAAGGATTTTTAATGAAATACACTGAAATATGAATAATAATCAACAACTCATACATTGATGAAACATGACTCATTCTGCAATGCATAATTGAACCCTATAACCACCATAGTGCATGAAAAAAATTAAATAGATACATATCATGATTATGGAAAGGGATTTATTTCCCATGGAAGCCTAGACCAATCAACAATAAGCCAAAAGCAACAATTTGCAGGGTTGTTGATTATGATGATACATGGTTATATCGATTACTATAAACTCCAATACATGGCTACACCATGGTAACCACTAATTCTATCTCATATATGACTAATACCAATGACAAAATCAACACCCTATCAGGATTCACCAATGCACACAAGGATTCCTTTATATGGTTGAAGAAAATTTCTCACTACAATGCATGCCAGAAATATCTTGCTACCGTCTCACACTAGGGTTAATTACCATATAGAAATGATAATCATGAATGAGTACAACAAGAATGAGTTACATGCACTTTCACCCATGATCCAGGTGGATATTGGTGGCCACCTGCCAAGTCCACCTGGACCCCCACCATTGTCTTTCTCAGCATTTTCAGTTTCCTTAATTGTAGCACAACTTACTATTTTTAGTAGTTTTTCGGGTCCTGAACTTCCGGAGCCGTTTTGAGGCCCTAAACAACGTTTCTTGGGGAATCCGGGGGCAACATGGGGACCGATGTTGCCCGTTCCAACAATGATAGTGCTCGGATAGATCTTTCTAATGAGCTATTGTACGCGTCAAACGGAGATCATATGCCAAAGTTACAACCCCGGGAAGTTGATGTACCAACTTACCCCCAAACGGGGCCCACAGTTTGGCGTTTCATCTCCTAGGGTTAGGTTTTGGAATGTTAAGGGTTTTCCATTGTTTATCAACAGTAAATAGGCCTTCGAGCCTCATTGTAACACAGTTCAGAGGCATGTAGCCATCACATCTCTTCTCAGAGATAAGCTACCATCGCCCTAGCTGGTTTATTTCCATTTCTGGTTGTAAGCATATTTCAGTATTTTCCATTAATGAAATGAAGTATTATTTCCGCTGCATCTTTGTGTATATGGTTATCTCTGTAATTTGTTGCGTTCCTGTTTAAATCCGGATCAGTGGTATCAGAGCGGTTTGCTTTTCCTCTGTTTTTCTTTGCATGTCCCCAACAAGGTCGGGATATAAGGAGTTAGGGCTTGAACTGGTTGAACCTTTGCAAGACCAGCCTCGCAAATCCCGACGGCCTCCCATGGCGGACGAGAAGAAAGACGAGGGGGCAGGAGATCCCATCAAAATCCTGCTCGAAGAAGCCCTCGAGCGACAACGGAACGCAATGATGGACAGCTTTGCCCAGATCCTTCAGCGGCTACCCAGAAGCAACGCATCGGCTTCCAGCAGCTACTCTGGAAACGCCACACCCTTTAAGGTACAAGTTAATTTTGAAATCCCCATATTCGAGGGTCAGATAGACGCAGATGCCGTAGATAAATGGTTAAATCTGCTAGAGGGTTATTTTTCTGTTCATGAATTTTCGAGTCAGGAAAAGATCTTTTTTGCTCTCCTCAAAGCAGCCCCCCACGTCAAGGACTGGTGGGAAACCTACTGCGAGCAGAAGGATGAAAGTACTGGCTCACTATTTTCAGCCGCACCCACCTGGGATTCGTTCCGGGATGCCATCAAGGAGCAGTACTACCCTGTCGGGAGCTATGAGGATGAATACATAAAGTGGACCACGCTGCGGCAGGGAAGGGACCAAGACGTGCCGGAGTTCACCAATCTTTTCCATACCCTTCGCACAAAGTTGGGTATCAAGGATTCGGAGCAACATTTGATACTCAAATACCGTGGCTGCCTGCACAAGTACATCCAGGAAGAAATACAATTCCTAAACATCCCCTCGCTCGGCGCAGCATACCGGTATGCTGTCAAGGTCGAGCAGAAGTTTAAACAAAAGAAGCGAGACTTTGGATCTGCGAATCCAAAGCAGGGGAAAGGTGCCCCTAAACCACAGAACAAAGGACAAAGCCAAGTCGAGACAGCCCAAGACAACCAGCTGAAGCTGCAAGCAAAGAACAGCGCCGCGAAGCCAAGAAAGGACACTAGAAAATGGTGCGAGTTCCATAAGAGCTCCACTCACAACACAAGTGAGTGTCAGGCCAAGCAGTCACTGGTGGCTGAGCTAAAGGTTTCAGAATCAGATGCATGTTCCGACTCTGAGTCAGAACCCGATAAGGGGTATGAAAAAGGGAATCAGATCATTGATGCGGACCCTAGCGCCACTGTTGCTACCGCAAAGATCCAGAAAAATGAACCCGAAGATCCAGAGGAGGAGGAGCGTCTCTTCCACTCCCAGATGTGGGTAAAGGGCTCCCCGATATAGTTCATTGTTGATAGCGGGAGTCAAAAGAACCTCATTTCGGCAGAGGTCGTGAAGCGGTTGGGCTTACAGACCACAGCACATCCACAACCATACACCATTGGGTGGCTTCACCAAGGACGAGATCTTCGCATGAGCCAGCAGTGTCACCTTCCATACAACATCAAGCCCTTCACAGATGAGGTATTGTGTGACATTGCTCCCCTTGAAGTTTGTGATGTATTACTAGGACAACCATTCTTGTGGAAGCGACATGCTGTGTATGAATCAAGGCCCCGTGCTGTTATTATTACATTGGGAAATAAGTTGTTCAGGATACCAGAGGTAGCACCACCTGCCGCCCTCTCTTTGATTACTGCAAAACAATGCAGTAAGATCATTTCCAAAACCAGGAAATTGTTTTCCTGATGATACGCCCTCAAGGAAAGAAGAAGACAGTGGCCGCGGCCTCCAAACGGGGCCCCTCTGCACAACAACTACAGATGGACAAGATTGTGGAGGAGTGCGAGGACATCTTCACCTCCCCGGCAGGGGTTCCTCTGCACTGTCAAGTCAAGCACTCCATCGATCTGACCCCAGGTGCGCCGCTACCCAATGGACCAATTTATCGACGCTCCGTTCTGGAGAACGATGAAATCAAGAGGCAGATTCAGGAGCTCCTGCAGAAAGGTCACATCCGTCCGAGTTCGTCGCCCTGTGGGAGCCCGATCATGTTGGTACAGAAGAAGGATGGGATGTGGAGACTCTGTATTGACTATCGGGCGCTGAACAAGATCATTGTCCGTAATAGGTACCTGATCCCGCAGATTGATGACCTCCTAGACCAACTAAAGGGGGCGAAATATTTCAGCAAGATCGACCTGAAGTCGGGATATCACCAGGTACCAATCGAACCCTCCGATGTGTGGAAGACTGCCTTCAAATCCAAGGAGGGCCTCTTCGAATGGTTGGTCATGCCTTTCGGATTGACAAATGCTCCTGCAACCTTTATGAGGCTAATGGATGACATCTTGCGGCCATTCACCAACTCCTTTGTAGTAGTATACTTGGATGACATTCTGATCTTCAGCCAGAGTTGGGAAGAGCACCTCCACCACATCCGACAGGTTCTCCAAACACTGCGGAAACACAAGCTATGTGCCAATTTGGAGAAATGCACTTTTGGCATGACCCAGGTTCAGTATCTGGGATACATCATTAATGAACAGGGGGTGCATGTCGATCCAGCCAAGATCCAAGTCATTCAGGATTGGCCCTCTCCAACCACTCTAACAGAGCTCCGCAGCTTTCTAGGTCTTGCCAACTTCAATCGCAGGTTTGTGTTGGGGTTTTCTCATATTTCTTGGCCCTTGAGTCAAGTCACCAAGGGCGGGGCGAAAGGAAAATTTTTTTGGTCTGAATCTCAACAGAAGGCATTCAGGGATTTGAAGGATCGCCTCTGCACGGCACCAGTGCTTGCGTTACCAGATTTACAACAACCATTTGAGGGAGAGACAGATGCCTCTAACTATGCTATTGGGGCAGTCCTTACTCAACATGGACATCCAGTGGCATATCACAGTGAAACACTTTCAGACACAGTCCAGAAGTACCCCACTTATGATAAAGAGATGTATTCCATTGTACAGGCCTGCCGACAATGGAAGCATTACATATTGGGGAAGGAAACGGTCATCCACACAGACCACCGACCTCTGCAGTTCATACAGACCCAAGGGAAATTGTAGAATGATCGCCATCAGAAGTGGTCTACATACCTGCAACAGTTTCACTTGAATATCAAGTATAAAAAGGGCAGCACCAATAATGTTGCAGATTGCCTCAGTCAACCACCGATCATGGCGCTAACAACCGTGCTCAACTCTTGTGGGCACGAGACTTCTGATTGGCCACTTCTCTACAAAAGCGACCCATAATTCGGCCACACATACCAGACACTCTTGGAGGGTCGGCAGGTTGCAGATTTTCACCTCCAGGATGCCCTATTATGCCACCTCGGTCACCTTTGTGTTCCTTCAAGCGAGCGTGCCAAGATGATTTGGGAAGCACACTACAGTCGGGCTGCTGGGCATTTCAGGGTCGAGAAAATAGTGGCAGTACTGCAAAATTATTTCTATTGGCCGAATCTTCGACAGGATGTTGGGAAGTACATCCGATCATGTACTGCCTGTGCCATTGCCAAACCGGCCATTAAGAAGCACGGCCTCTATACCCCGTTGCCTACCCCTAGTCGACCTTGAGAATCCATCTCCATGGATTACATGTCAGGCCTTCCTTCCACTAAGCATGGAAATGACTGTGTTTTTGTGGTCGTCGACAGGTTCTCGAAGATGGCCATTATGGTGGCCTGCAAGAAGAATATCACAGCAGAAGCCACTGCTAAACTCTTCTTTGAACGAGTGTGGGTTCACTTTGGGATCCCACAATCTATCATCTTAGATCGGGACAGTCGGTTTCTCAGCACATTTTGGTCCAGTCTCTGGTCAATGCTGGACACCAAACTCACGAAGTCCACAGCCTTCCATCCTCAAACTGATGGCCAGACAGAGGTTGTCAATAGGATGATTGTGCACATTCTGCGCATGTATAACTCAAGGCATCCACGCACATGGGACGAGAGCCTCCCCTATGTTCAGCACAGCTACAACCGAGCTCTTCACAGCTCCACTGGCCATAGCCCTTTTCAGGTGGGTTTGGGATTCCAGCCACTATGCCCCATTGATGTGGCCATGCCACTTGCAGCTACTCACATGAATTCAGCTCATGTCCAGTCCGAAAAAGATAAGGCCACCAGCTTCATTGAGCGCATCCAACATATTCGCCAGCAGGTCCATGACATTCTTGAGAAATCAAATGCCAAGTACAAGCAGCGACATGATCAACATCGGGTGCCACACAAGTTTCAGGTGGGCGACAAAGTCTGGTTGCATTTGCAAAAGGAATGCCTTACTGGAGCCTATCGTAAATTGAGACCACTCCGATATGGTCCTTACACCATTACTAAGGCTATGGGAGACAATGCATTTGAGCTCAGCATTCCCCCATTCCTTGGCCTGCACCCAGTGTTCAATGTGGACCGCCTTCGGCCATACTTTCCACCATTGCTAGACACATCCGACATTGCAGAACAGCTCAAACCCACAGAATTAAATCCAGATTGCATGGAACAAGCTGCAACTGATCGGATCATGGACACACAGATCAAGAACACTCGCCAACAGAATATCCAACTGTATCGAGTTGTCAAAGCAGGCCAACTCCTTCAGCAGGGCAAGTGGCTCACCAGGGAACAAGTTCAGCAGAAGTTTCCTCATCTCATGGAGGAGCTCAACGCAATGGGGAACATTGCTTCCTAAGGGGGGAGGAATGATCCAGGTGGATATTGGTGGCCACCTGCCAAGTCCACCTGGACCCCCACCATTGTCTTTCTCAGCATTTTTAGTTTCCTTAATTGTAGCACAACTTACTATTTTTAGCAGTTTTTCGGGTCTTGAACTTCCGGAGCCGTTTTGAGGCCCTAAACGACGTTTTTTGTGGAATCCGGGGGCAACATGGGTCCATGGAATGGACCGATGTTGCCCGTTCCAACAATGATAGTGCTCGGATAGATCTTTCTAATGAGCTATTGTACGCGTCAAACGGAGATCATATGCCAAAGTTACGACCCCGGGAAGTTGATGTACCAACTTACCCCCAAACGGGGCCCACAGTTTGGCATTTCATCTCCTAGGGTTAGGTTTTGGAATGTTAAGGGTTTTCCATTGTTTCTCAACAATAAATAGGCCTTCGAGCCTCATTGTAACACAGTTCAGAGGCATGTAGCCATCACATCTCTTCTTTGAGATAAGCTACCATCGCCCTAGCTGGTTTATTTCCATTTCTGGTTGTAAGCATATTTCAATATTTTCCATTAATGAAATGAAGTATTATTTCCGCTACATCTTTGTGTATATGGTTATCTCTGTAATTTGTTGCGTTCCTGTTTAAATCCGGATCAACCCATGAATACAATATATACATTTTCTATAAGATAATGAGTGAAATAATAATTAAATTAGTGTACAAGCCTCGAAACCCTAATGTCATGCATAACTCCCCTTGAGCTTGTTTACCTTCTCGCCTTCTTGTTGATCATGTGCACCTAAATGTGCATATAGGCTCTCGATCACACTTTGTTTCTACTACTAGTCATCTGCATGACTTCTTCAAGTGATATAGACTACTACCATACACTCCAATGAATACCATGAAGGCCTCTCTTTCACTCTGTAGTCTAATCTAAATACGCATTTAGTAACCACATATCACTATGGGGAGTATCTTTTCCTACTTCAATTTATACTACTCTCTCTTCTTTACCTATACTGAGGCATGCTACTTCTTGATGTGCATCTTCTCTTTTGTATTTTTTCTAGGAATAATCAGGATCTACTACTCATTTTACCTAAATTTTCTTGAGGAACTAAACATATTGAAATCACTCACCATGTGACCAAATTTCTCATAGGTATAACACCTCACATGATTGATATATAAGGCAAGGGATTCAAATATCCTACTAAACATGCTATATCTCTTATTTTCATTCCTCATATTCTCCATGCATGAGATCTATAATCAATCACCTTGTGGGAAAACATGTTGCAAGAAAAATGATAACCATGAAATGTACTTGTATACTCTCCTATGTTGTCCTTTCTTCCCATGATATTGCAGACTCTAATGAATAGGTCTAAGAAACATGGTCCTATAGTTTGTTGCAACATGTCCAAATTTATAGATAATTTATTACTCTACATCATTCATCAATGGATAAAATGGATTATTTCTTGTCCTTTGAAATATATCATATTTGCCATAATATTCAACCCTACGAGCGGATAGTTCTCTTGGCATAATTTCTATTCTAGGTTGTCTTCTTAGATGTTGTATATGTTTTTGTTTTCTTCCATTCTTACTCTTGCTACTATTATTTCCTGCTACAAGATTTTTAGATTTTTCACTGTTGTTTTTTCCTATTTGAAAATTAGAATCTCCCATGTGAAAGCCAAAACCAAATCTATTCAAGTGAGATCCATGGCTACTCAGTAGGATATAAAAATACTTCATAATATTTGTCATCTTGAGACCACTTTTCAAGTTTCTCTTTCATGGAGACCACTTTAGCCTAGAGTTCTTCAACCTGACTCTCTCCCTTTTTTAGTTGATTAGCCATCACATCCTCAATAGTTTTCACCTCTTACACTTGGGAATTCAAAGTAATAATGTATACATTCAACTCAACCTCCTTTTCATCAAAGATATAAAAAAAATTCCTTTGTCTCCACACACAATTTTCATCCTACTAACTTCAAAATAAATCTTTTCTACTACAACCATGACTGTCTCAAGTTTATCCTTAAGAACCATGCATCATCATTATTACTAATTAGACATGAATGATTATCATCAAAACCATATAGAACATAGCTTGAAATAAACTCATATTAATTATGCCTTTAGATCTACTCTGTTGCAAAACATCTAGTTCTTATTTCTCTAATTTCTTCTCATAATCTATTGAACTCACACTAAGGGGTTTGATCTCTTTAGGATGAGCTTCTTTCTTCTAAGGGGACCTCTTCTTTTTATTCTTGCTCTTCTTCTATCAATTGTTGCTACTTCCTCCTCCATAAATGATCTACAATATATCCCACCTTTCTTCAATTCATTTTAGATATGTTATCTTATTTTTATCTACATTGTGTATACCTTCATATATAACGCACCTCACTTAGTCATTTTGATCCATCACTTTACCTAGTATAGGATCTTGTCGAGAACATTCACAATAACTTCCAAATGTTAGAACCACAAGCTAGTAACTGATATTTAAATTTTTCATCCCATACCTGGTACTTTGTAGTAGTGAGTACAGATATTCCTTCAAGATCCATTCTAGAAAAGAAAAAAGAAAAAAAATTATCATTTTTTCTCGGATCTACTTTCTAGTGGTCAATCCGCACCTAAAAGCATACACTTTGGTACCAATTTTTGGGAGCTTGTAAATATCGAGAGGGGGAGGTAGAATAAATATTGTGTCACAATGATAACTTTTAATATTTTCTTCCTTATCTCTACAATCCTCTAAATCATGTGTTAATCAACATAACATAAACCATGAGCACCATATTAAACATCAATGCACATAACCATGAGAAGATCAACACATAAAACACATCAATCAAGAGACCAACACATAGGGACATTGGATGTAAGGCAGAAACCCTTTCAAGAGAAAAACCACAATTTGCTTCATCTTATGCTCTTATTCTTGTTATGCAAAATATTCATTTACATCATCATATCACTAGACACCACTAGTGTACAAGCCACAAAATATGATCACGTGAGAAACCATCTACTCCATGATCCTACCTGATGGAAGCCATCACTTCTTGAACTTTGTATTCCAACACCTACTGGAATCCATTATCCCTCAACTAGGTGACCTACTACTCGTTGCATGCCACAACCTACTGGATGCCCCAACACCTAATATTATTTCTAGCCACCATTCGATGAGAATCACCATTGCCATGTTATGATGAAACTGTTGGAAATAATACTGAGAGGGGGGGGGGGGGGGGTGAATCAGTATTATCAAATCAATAAAACGTTTTCATTTCCATACTTAGATACATATACGTTACTTCAGTTAATGGAACCCGCGTGTATACAGAACTGTGTCTAATGCAACTAGTGTATATCCAGGATACTTATGATTCAGTTAATCCATTAAATGTTGATCTTTAGTTAGTGCATCAGAACTTCATTAACCATATGAACAGTAAGCAGGTGCAGTAAAACAGAACAGATCATCACACACAAGAAGCACACATGAACACCATGATATAAGGTGGAAACCCAATGTGGGTGAAAACCACCTGCTGCAAGTCATCTCTATCTTCTTTTAATAAGAAACTTCATTTTACAATATTTTTGTATTGGTGCAGTCTTATACCAGTACACAGGCTTCTACCTGCAGAAGGCTACAACCTTCTCTCGTTCTCCAGACTCTCCTAGATGGGAGCTACAACCCCCTTATCTCTTGTACTAGCTGATCCATTTACTAGTACATAGGTCCCTGCCTACTGAATGCTCCAATCTTCACTTGTTCTCTAGCTACTACTGGAAGGGAGCTACTACCCCCTTTGCTCTTGTACTAGCTGATGTACTAGTATGTAGGCACCGGCCTACAATCTCCTTTCATCCTCCAGGGACCACATTTCATACATTTTCACACTGGATACTCTTGAAGCATGACAGTATAATCTGAAGGCCACGTTTCACAAAATTTTCATACTGGACCCATAAATATCATTGAAGCACAAAACAATGAATACTAGCATTATCAATTTCTGAATCACTGAAACCCTGAAACCCTGTCAACAACACAGTCACCAGAACACAGAGCAGAACACTGAACTCTGCAACAATATTCAAAACGATCATCAAAATCATGCATCAGAGTGCATACGCTACTTGGAAGTGCGGAACCAGTGTGTATACGCAACTTCACCAAGGTGAACCAGCGTATATGTCATCAATTACTTACTTATAACTTGATGCACTTGACTTCAGGCATATCCAGATTATTACATATACAAGGATAATATGTGTGTTAGCACCCAGATCTAGTCCATCAGATCACATAAATATAATTCATTATGATCCTGATCCAACATTAGTTCTCATCCATCAATACTGAAGCTAAACACAATCAACCAAACAGGATATGCAGAATACTGACACCTTTAAACTGTCATCAAAACTCATCAACAAACAAAACCACCTGTAACTTCAAACACCATAGCTCAAATGGTATACGCTACTACAATGAACCAAACCCATGTACATACGCACTTACACCTAAGCCAACACGCGTACAGAGCTATAAATATTCAATCATGACTTGCAGCGATTTCAAACTTAAGTTATACCCAGTTCAGATCATTACATGCGTCAGTATACAGATCTAGAATAAACATAATCAGTCATATAGAGATAGTTCATTTCAAACCATTTGATCCCGATCTATCCTTAGATCTTGTTCTCCATCAACCGGTGAGATCCCTCCTTAGCTCAGATCAAGCAATGCATCATCAACCCATAACCTGTATCCTGGATCTTATACTTCATTAGATATTCAAGACTTTCTCATTGCACTTGCATAATGATCTTCTTCTCCTTTTATAGTCTTAGGCCTTTCTCAATACCATGGTCCAAAACCATAATAAAACAATACCATGGACCCAATACTTGGGATCAACACTTCCGAAGAGATACCATGGCCCAAAACCATAGGTTCAAATACCAAGGACTAAATATCATGGACAAGCATAAGTTCTCCGACATGTACGTGCTTTTCCTTGCGTGAAAGTGCGTGTATACGCATACGTGTCTTTTCAACGACTAACCCGTGTGTATATGCGGCTCGGTCACGATGAACCTGTGTATATATATTTTCTCTTCATTCTTGTAGTTTGATCATCAGTTCCTTGCTGCTAACCTACTGCACTATGATCTGTCATCTGTGTGATTTGCCATCAAGGACAACACTTGTCTCATAACGCCAACAATCTCCCCTTTGGACTTGATGGCAAAGCTAACTTGTCACACTTAGAACTATGATCTGATTCCTTTGAGTTGTCCTGCATTTGATATCTCTTCTGTAGATTCATCTAGTTATATGTAAGTGAGTTGTTCTTCTATGAGTGGGTTGCAATCAAGTACAACACATGCATCATAATTCCAACAATCTCCCCCTTTGGACTTGATGGCAACAACACCAATTCACTCTCCCCCTTTGACATCAAGGGCAAAGGGCAGACCAAGATATTCTCTTTCTTTGGTAAACATTCCGCTGTCCATACTCCCCCAGAGTACCTACTGAAATCTCTGAGTGAGCTCCCACTTTGTATATGCCAAGGTGTACCAATCTGACCACGCTCCCTCTGAGTACATGCTAAAGTTTCTGCTCTACTGAAGTGTGTTGTTCATGCTCCCCCTGGCTGTAAGCAAGGTCTGCAAAAAGATGTTCTACAAGAAGAATATGACTCTATACATCATAAGTGACCTTCCTAGCACCAAAGACTCATACATACATCCATCTCCCAACGAAGTGGGGATATACTAAAGGTTTACACATGATAATAAGAGTATAACATCATTCATCCCAGGCATAGTGGGGAAACCAACATAGGTCGTTACATGACCTTGATACATGACTGAAATATTTCATCATCCTTCTTATGCATAGAGGGGTTACAAATTACATCACGTGACCAGAAGATATTTCATCAAATGACTACAATAGATAGAGACACACTATTACATCATGAGTCTTGATATGACCTTTACATGAGACCAAACATCTAAATAAGACCATGATAGTCATTAGCAACTATCATACATAATGTATGATCTGCTCCATAAGCGTCTTTCAACATCACCTAGACGAGCAATCATGTTCTCCCTTTGTACCTGTTCCATCTGTGCCAGATGGTTTCTGTCAGACCCATATCAGACTCTTCTCATTCTGAGTTTGGCCCACTGATTTCCTTCAAATTAACATATACGTGACTGTATCCACAGAAACAGGCATATATACACGGATACTCCTTATGAAACTCGCGTACAACCATTTCCAGATCAGCGACCTGTAAATGTCCTATGACAGGGTATGTCTGCATATAGATATCAACTCATCATCATAAAATCATTCACATTATATCATATGTGTAAAACACCATAGCCATCTTATCAACAAGATCATCCATGTATCATCACTTGGGAATATCTGCATCAATCAACATATGTAAGTATCAACCTATCAACATATAGGTAAGAACTCATCATCATCATGTCTCCAACAATGCAACTTTGAGTAATCATTCATGTATCCAGCGCTATGTATCTTGAGCTCAAGATCTTTTGTCAAGGCTTCTTTATATCATCAACTTCAACAATCCTCATCCACATGAGCACCAAGAACTATAGGAATCCTGCATCATGATCTTTATGCATATGACGACAGCAGCATATGAGAGACTCATCATCAAGTAATGAAGTTGTGTATTCAAGCTTTGTACTTCTCCTTATCCTTATGAAAATCACCATGTAAGCATCATATATGCACCATCTAAGAATCAATCCACAAATATGATCTGAAGATCTACTATGTAACCCAAAGAATCATATGAGATTTTATCATGGACAACTCATAACCACGTCATAGCAAGATATATCATTTAGCCATATAAGCATCATCACCAAGGACTATTAACCATAATGCCAACAATGCATTATTAAAGGCATATGCCCCCCCTCAACCTGTGCCATCTGTTTACTGTTAGATCTGATCATGCATAAATTAGCAATAAGCATCAAGACATCATCATCATCAAGTTAGGATCAAAACACTTCTAAACATCTTACAAGTATCAAGACATTTCCACACATCCTCAGCAGACTGTAACTATTAACCAATAGAGCAAATAATGGACTGAATCATATCAGACCCTTTTTCTGAGCCTGACCCCACTGCTTTTCCTCAGACTGACATATACAAAAATGTGCAGTGTCTAACTCGCGTATATAAGTGACTTCCCTTTATGAAACTTGCGTATGAGATTTAGGAGACTGAAGTTTTACACTTTCAGTTCCCCCTGAGTCTGTTATGTCTGTGTTGTGCTGTGTTTGAGTATATTCTGATGTGCTGCATCTTTCTTACTGTACTTCCTTCTTCTTCCATATCTTCAAGCGTGATGATGTTTTCTCCTTTTGGTATGGTCCTTGTACTTTGTTCCTGCATTCCTTTTCTCTATTTCCAAGATTGTTACATGCATAGCATCTTACATGTTTCATATTCCTTCTGTAGTAATCAACAGCTTTGTGACCAAACATATTGCAAGAAAAATAATATCCCTGAAAGTACCTGGAATGTGATGATCTTTCTGTGTGATGATCTTGAACCATTCTTCTTCTACATCTAGCTGCAACATGTCCAAGATTATGACATATATAACATTCAACATTTGGAGGAGTAAAAGATTTCCTTTGAAGAATTTCTTTCCTTGGCTGTTGATGGGGTTTTCTTCTCATCTCTTCGTTGTGCATTTCAGATTTCTCATTAGAGTTTCTTGCCTCTCCTTGTGAGCTAGATTTACTTTCAGTGGATTCATAACAACCAAGACCAGTTTTCATAGCAGGAGACCTTTGACTACTAAGAATATCATCCAAGATCTTAGTACTATCGTGAAATCGTAAGAGCTTATCCTTTTCTTCTAATTTATCATTTAGAATATTTCCCTCAACCTGAAAATGCTCTTCCTTTTCACGATAGTGCTTCTTCATGTCTTCTTCAGCTTTCCTTCCTTCCTCCAACTGATGCCTCAATTCAAGAACTTCGTTTTCTTGTTTTTGGAGTAGATATTTATTATGCTTCTTTGATTCTTCAAGATCTTCCTTTAGTGAGTGGATCATAGCTTCAAGCCTTTCATAATAATTGGATCTATCTCTGAGTTTCTTGATGATTGAGCTCCTTTCATTGACTTCATTTCTTAATGATGTCACTTCATCCTCCAACTTTTGACATTGGTCTTCCTTGCTCTTGAGTAACTTCCTTACCTTGTTTCCTTCCTCTAGTCGAGCTTTTAGTTTGGTAACTTCTTCTTTGAAAGCACATTCCCTTTTGTTCAATAGATCTTGTTGTTCTCTAATTTTTTCTTTAAGCCTTCTAAATACTACCTCTATTTGATATCTTTCTTGCTCACCCATAAGAGAAAATTCAGTTGCTTCGCTACCACTTTCATCATCTTCGCGTGGATGGATACCAGAGGATAACAAATTCATACCTGATAGATCATGTTCATCTTCATTTTGAAGTGATTCTGAACTTGAAGTGCTTCTTCCACATAATCCCCAATCGATGCTCCCACTATCATAGACTTTCTGAGATGTCTTCTTCTTCTTAGGAGCTTTCTTCTTAAGCTTCTTTCCCATTGTTCCATGGATCTCCTTCAAGAGATCAAGCTTCTACTAAAGGACCTGCTCTGATACCAATTGTTGGAAATAATACTGAGAGGGGGGGGGGGGGGGGGGGTAAATCAGTATTATCAAATCAATAAAACTTTTTCATTTCCATACTTCGATACATATACGCTACTTCAGTTAATGGAACCCGCGTGTATACGCAACTGTGTCTAATGCAACTAGCGTATATCCAGCATACTTATGATTCAGTTAATCCATTAAATGTTGATCTTTAGTTAGTGCATCAGAACTTCATTGACCATATGAACAGTAAGCAGGTGCAGTAAAACAAAACAGATCATCACACACAAGAAGCACACATGAACACCATAATATAAGGTGGAAGCCCAATGTGGGTGAAAACCACCTGCTGCAAGTCACCTCTATCTTCTTTTAATAAGAAACTTCATTTTACAATATTTCTGTATTGGTGCAGTCTTATACCAGTACACAGGCTTCTACCTGCAGAAGGCTACAACCTTCTCTCGTTCTCCAGACTCTCCTGGATGGGAGCTACAACCCCCTTAGCTCTTGTACTAGCTGATCCATTTACTAGTACATAGGTGCCTGCCTACTGAATGCTCCAATCTTCACTTGTTCTCTAGCTGCTACTAGAAGGGAGCTACTACCCCCTTTGCTCTTGTACTAGCTGATGTACTAGTATGTAGGCGCCGGCCTACAATATCCTTTCATCCTCCAGGGACCACATTTCATACATTTTCAGACTGGATACTCCTGAAGCATGACACTATAATCTGAAGGCCACGTTTCATCAAATTTTCATACTGGACCCATAAATATCATTGAAGCACAAAACAATCAATACTAGCATCATCAATTTCTGAATCACTGAAACACTGAAACCCTATCAACAACATAGTCACCAGAACACAGAGCAGAACACTGAACTCTGAAACAATATTCAGAACCAACTGTATCATCAAAATCATGCATCAGAGTGCATACGCTACTTGGAAGTGCTGAACCAGCGTGTATACGCAACTTCACCAAGGTGAACCAACATATATGTCATCAATTACTTACTTATAACTTGATGCACTTCCTGACTTCAGACATATCCAGATTATTACATATACAAGGATAATATGTGTGTTAGCACCCAGATCTAGTCCATCAAATCACATAAATATGAGTCATTATGATCCTGATCCAATATTAGTTCTCATGCATCAATACTGAAGCTAAACACAATCAACCAAACAGGATATGCAGAATACTGACACCTTTAAACTGTCATCAGAACTCATCAACAACCAGAACCACCTGTAACTTCAAACATCATATCTCAAATGGTATACGCTACTACAATGAACCAAACCCGCATACATACGCGCTTACACCTAAGCCAACCCGTGTACAGATCTATAAATATTCAATCATGACATGCAGCGATTTCAAACTTAAGTTATACCCAGTTCAGATCATTACATGCGTCAGTATACAGATCTAGAAGAAACATAATCAATCATATAGAGATAGTTCATTTCAAACCATTTGATCCCGATCTATCCTTAGATCTTGTTCTCCATCAACTGGTGAGATCCCTCCTTAGCTCAAATCAAGCAATGCATCATCAACCCATAACCTGCATACTGGATGTTATACTTCATCAGATATTCAAGACTTTCTCATTGCACTTGCCTAATGATCTTCTTCTCCTTTTATAGTCTTAGGCATTTCTCAATACCATGGTCCAAAACCATAATAAAACAATACCATGGACCCAATACTTGGGATCGACACTTCTGACGAGATACCATGGCCCAAAACCATAGGTTCAAATACCAAGGACTAAATACCCTGGACCAAGCATAAGTACTCCGACATGTACGCGCATTTCCTTGCGTGAAAGTGCGTGTATACGCATACGCGTCTTTTCAACGACTAACCCGCATATACGCGGCTCGGTCACGATGAACCTACGTATATATCGTTTCTATTCATTCTTGTAGTCTGATCATCAATTCCTTAATGTTGACCTGCTGCACCATGATCTGTCATCTGTGTGATTTGCCATCAAGGACAACACTTGTCTCATAACACCAACAATCTTCCCCTTTGGACTTGATGGCAAAGCTAACTTGTCACACTTAGAACTATCATCTGATTCCTTTGAGTTGTACTGCATTTGATATCTCTTCTGTAGATTCGTCTAGTTATATGTAAGTGAGTTGTTCTTCTATGAGTGGGTTTCCATCAAGTACAACAAATGCATCATAATTCCAACAATCTCCCCCTTTGGACTTGATGGCAACAACACCAAATCACTCTCCCCCTTTGACATCAAGGGCAAAGGGCAGACCAAGATATTCTCTTTCTTTGGTAAACATTCCGCTGTCCATACTCCCCTTGAGTACCTGCTGAAATCTTTGAGTGAGCTCCCCCTTTGTATATGCCAAGGTGTACCAATCTGACCATGCTCCCTCTGAGTACATGCTGAAGTTTTTTCTCTGCTGAAGTGTGTCGTTCATGCTCCCCCTGGCTGTAAGCAAGGTCTGCAAAGAGATGTTCTACAAGAAGAATATGACTCTATACATCATAAGTGACCTTCCTAGCACCAAAGACTCATACATACATCCATCTCCCAATGAAGTGGGGATATACCAAAGGTTTACACATGATAATAAGAGTATAACATCATTCATCCCAGGCATAGTGGGGAAACCAACATAGGCCGTTACATGACCTTGATACATGACTGAAATATTTCATCATCCTTCTTATGCATAGAGGGGTTACAAATTACATCACGTGACCAGAAGAGATTTCATCAAATGACTACAATAGATAGAGACACGCTATTAAATAATGAGTCTTGATATGACCTTTACATGAGACCAAACATCTAAATAAGACCATGATAGTCATTAGCAACTATCATACATAATGTATGATCTGCTCCATAAGCGTCTTTCAACATCACCTAGACGAGCAATCATGTTCTCCCTCTGTACCTGTTCCATCTGTGCCAGATGGTTTCTGTCAGACCCATATCAGACTCTTCTCATTCTAAGTTTGGCCCACTGATTTCCTTCAAATTAACATATACGTGACTGTATCCACAGAAACAGGCATATATACACGGATACTCCTTATGAAACTCGCGTACAACCATTTCCTGATCAGTCACCTGTAAATGTCCTATGACAGGGTATATCTGCATATAGATATCAACTCATCATCATAAAATCATTCACATTATATCATATGTGTAAAACACCATAGCCATCTTATCAACAAGATCATCCATGTATCATCACTTGGGAATATCTGCATCAATCAACATATGTAAGTATCAACCTATCAACATATAGGTAAGAACTCATCATCATCATGTCTCCAACAATGCAACTTTGAGTAATTATTCATGTATCCAACGCTATGTATCTTGAGCTCAAGATTTTTTGTCAAGGCTTCTTTATATCATCAACTTCAACAATCCTCATCCACATGATCACCAAGAACTATAGGAATCCTGCATCATGATCTTTATGCATATGACGACAGCAGCATATGAGAGACTCATCATCAAGCAATGAATTTGTGTATTCAAGCTTTGTACTTCTCCTTATCCTTATGAAAATCACCATGTAAGCATCATATATGCACCATCTAAGAATCAATCCACAAATATGATCTGAACATCTACTATGTAACCCCAAGAATCATATGAGATTTTATCATGGAAAACTCATAACCACGTCATAGCAAGATATATCATTTAGCCATATAAGCATCATCACCAAGGACTATTAACCATAATGCCAACAATGCATTATTAAAGGCATATGCCCCCCCTCAACCTGTGCCATCTGTTTACTGTTAGATCTGATCATGCATAAATTAGCAATAAGCATCAAGACATCATCATCATCAAGTTAGGATCAAAACACTTCTAAACATCTTACAAGTATCAAGACATTTCCACACATCCTCAGCAGACTGTAACTATTAACCAATAGAGCAAATAATGGACTGAATCATATCAGACCCTTTTTCTGAGCCTGACCCCACTGCTTTTCCTCAGACTGACATATACAAAAATGTGCAGTGTCTAACTCGCGTATATAAGTGACTTCCCTTTATGAAACTTGCGTATGAGATTTAGGACACTGAAGTTTTACACTTTCAGTTCCCCCTGAGTCTGTTATGTCTGTGTTGTGCTGTGTTTGAGTATATTCTGATGTGCTGCATCTTTCTTACTGTACTTCCTTCTTCTTCCATATCTTCAAGCGTGATGATGTTTTCTCCTTTTGGTATGGTCCTTGTACTTTGTTCCTGCATTCCTTTTCTCTATGTCCAAGCTTGTTACATGCATAGCATCTTACATGTTTCATATTCCTTCTGTAGCAATCAACAGCTTTGTGACCAAACATATTGCAAGAAAAATAATATCCCTGAAAGTACCTGGAATGTGATGATCTTTCTGTGTGATGATCTTGAACCATTCTTCTTCTACATCTAGCTGCAACATGTCCAAGATTATGACATATATAACATTCAACATTTGGAGGAGTAAAAGATTTCCTTTGAAGAATTTCTTTCCTTGGCTGTTGATGGGGTTTTCTTCTCATCTCTTCGTTGTGCATTTCAGATTTCTCATTAGAGTTTCTTGCCTCTCCTTGTGAGCTAGATTTACTTTCAGTGGATTCATAACAACCAAGACCAGTTTTCATAGCAGGAGACCTTTGACTACTAAGAATATCATCCAAGATCTTAGTACTATCGTGAAATCGTAAGAGCTTATCCTTTTCTTCTAATTTATCATTTAGAATATTTCCCTCAACCTGAAAATGCTCTTCCTTTTCACGATAGTGCTTCTTCATGTCTTCTTCAGCTTTCCTTCCTTCCTCCAACTGATGCCTCAATTCAAGAACTTCGTTTTCTTGTTTTTGGAGTAGATATTTATTATGCTTCTTTGATTCTTCAAGATCTTCCTTTAGTGAGTGGATCATAGCTTCAAGCCTTTCATAATAATTGGATCTATCTCTGAGTTTCTTGATGATTGAGCTCCTTTCATTGACTTCATTTCTTAATGATGTCACTTCATCCTCCAACTTTTGACATTGGTCTTCCTTGCTCTTGAGTAACTTCCTTACCTTGTTTCCTTCCTCTAGTCGAGCTTTTAGTTTGGTAACTTCTTCTTTGAAAGCACATTCCCTTTTGTTCAATAGATCTTGTTGTTCTCTAATTTTTTCTTTAAGCCTTCTAAATACTACCTCTATTTGATATCTTTCTTGCTCACCCATAAGAGAAAATTCAGTTGCTTCGCTATCACTTTCATCATCTTCGCGTGGATGGATACCAGAGGATAACAAATTCATACCTGATAGATCATGTTCATCTTCATTTTGAAGTGATTCTGAACTTGAAGTGCTTCTTCCACATAATCCCCAATCGATGCTCCCACTATCATAGACTTTCTGAGATGTCTTCTTCTTCTTAGGTGCTTTCTTCTTAAGCTTCTTTCCCATTGTTCCATGGATCTCCTTCAAGAGATCAAGCTTCTACTAAAGGACCTGCTCTGATACCAATTGTTGGAAATAATACTGCGAGGGGGGGGGGGGGGGGGGTAAATCAGTATTATCAAATCAATAAAACTTTTTCATTTCCATACTTCGATACATATACGCTACTTCAGTTAATGGAACCCGCGTGTATACGCAACTGTGTCTAATGCAACTAGCGTATATCCAACATACTTATGATTCAGTTAATCCATTAAATGTTGATCTTTAGTTAGTGCATCAGAACTTCATTGACCATATGAACAGTAAGCAGGTGCAGTAAAACAAAACAGATCATCACACACAAGAAGCACACATGAACACCATAATATAAGGTGCAAGCCCAATGTGGGTGAAAACCACCTGCTGCAAGTCACCTCTATCTTCTTTTAATAAGAAACTTCATTTTACAATATTTCTGTATTGGTGCAGTCGTATACCAGTACACAGGCTTCTACCTGCAGAAGGCTACAACCTTCTCTCGTTCTCCAGACTCTCCTGGATGGGAGCTACAACCCCCTTAGCTCTTGTACTAGCTGATCCATTTACTAGTACATAGATGCCTGCCTACTGAATGCTCCAATCTTCACTTGTTCTCTAGCTGCTACTAGAAGGGAGCTACTACCCCCTTTGCTCTTGTACTAGCTGATGTACTAGTATGTAGGCGCCGGCCTACAATCTCCTTTCATCCTCCAGGGACCACATTTCATACATTTTCAGACTGGATACTCCTGAAGCATGACACTATAATCTGAAGGCCACGTTTCATCAAATTTTCATACTGGACCCATAAATATCATTGAAGCACAAAACAATCAATACTAGCATCATCAATTTCTGAATCACTGAAACACTGAAACCCTGTCAACAACACAGTCACCAGAACACAGAGCAGAACACTGAACTCTGCAACAATATTCAGAACCAACTGTATCATCAAAATCATGCATCAAAGTGCATACGCTACTTGGAAGTGCTGAACCAGCGTGTATACGCAACTTCACCAAGGTGAACCAGCGTATATGTCATCAATTACTTACTTATAACTTGATGCACTTCCTGACTTCAGACATATCCAGATTATTACATATACAAGGATAATATGTGTGTTAGCACCCAGATCTAGTCCATCAAATCACATAAATATGAGTCATTATGATCCTGATCCAATATTAGTTCTCATCCATCAATACTGAAGCTAAACACAATCAACCAAACAGGATATGCAGAATACTGACACCTTTAAACTGTCATCAGAACTCATCAACAACCAGAACCACCTGTAACTTCAAACATCATAGCTCAAATGGTATACGCTACTACAATGAACCAAACCCGCATACATACGCGCTTACACCAAAGCCAACCCGTGTACAGATCTATAAATATTCAATCATGACTTGCAGCGATTTCAAACTTAAGTTATACCCAGTTCAGATCATTACATGCGTCAGTATACAGATCTAGAATAAACATAATCAATCATATAGAGATAGTTCATTTCAAACCATTTGATCCCGATCTATCCTTAGATCTTGTTCTCCATCAACTGGTGAGATCCCTCCTTAGCTCAAATCAAGCAATGCATCATCAACCCATAACCTGCATACTGGATGTTATACTTCATCAGATATTCAAGACTTTCTCATTGCACTTGCCTAATGATCTTCTTCTCCTTTTATAGTCTTAGGCATTTCTCAATACCATGGTCCAAAACCATAATAAAACAATACCATGGACCCAATACTTGGGATCGACACTTCTGACGAGATACCATGGCCCAAAACCATAGGTTCAAATACCCAGGACTAAATACCCTGGACCAAGCATAAGTACTCCGACATGTACGCGCATTTCCTTGCGTGAAAGTGCGTGTATACGCATACGCGTCTTTTCAACGACTAACCCGCATATACGCGGCTCGGTCACGATGAACCTACGTATATATCTTTTCTATTCATTCTTGTAGTCTGATCATCAATTCCTTACTGTTGACCTGCTGCACCATGATCTATCATCTGTGTGATTTGCCATCAAGGACAACACTTGTCTCATAACACCAACAATCTTCCCCTTTGGACTTGATGGCAAAGCTAACTTGTCACACTTAGAACTATCATCTGATTCCTTTGAGTTGTACTGCATTTGATATCTCTTCTGTAGATTCATCTAGTTATATGTAAGTGAGTTGTTCTTCTATGAGTGGGTTTCCATCAAGTACAACAAATGCATCATAATTCCAACAATCTCCCCCTTTGGACTTGATGGCAACAACACCAAATCACTCTCCCCCTTTGACATCAAGGGCAAAGGGCGGACCAAGATATTCTCTTTCTTTGGTAAACATTCCGCTGTCCATACTCCCCCTGAGTACCTGCTGAAATCTCTGAGTGAGCTCCCCCTTTGTATATGCCAAGGTGTACCAATCTGACCATGCTCCCTCTGAGTACATGCTGAAGTTTCTGCTCTGCTGAAGTGTGTCGTTCATGCTCCCCCTGACTGTAAGCAAGGTCTGCAAAAAGATGTTCTACAAGAAGAATATGACTCTATACATCATAAGTGACCTTCCTAGCACCAAAGACTCATACATACATCCATCTCCCAATGAAGTGGGGATATACCAAAGGTTTACACATGCTAATAAGAGTATAACATCATTCATCCCAGGCATAGTGGGGAAACCAACATAGGCCGTTACATGACCTTGATACATGACTGAAATATTTCATCATCCTTCTTATGCATAGAGGGGTTACAAATTACATCATGTGACCAGAAGAGATTTCATCAAATGACTACAATAGATAGAGACACACTATTAAATCATGAGTTTGATATGACCTTTACATGAGACCAAACATCTAAATATGACCATGATAGTCATTAGCAACTATCATACATAATGTATGATCTGCTCCATAAGCGTCTTTCAACATCACCTAGACGAGCAATCATGTTCTCCCTCTGTACCTGTTCCATCTGTGCCAGATGGTTTCTGTCAGACCCATATCAGACTCTTCTCATTCTATGTTTGGCCCACTGATTTCCTTCAAATTAACATATACGCGACTGTATCCACAGAAACAGGCATATATACATGGATACTCCTTATGAAACTCGCGTACAACCATTTCCTGATCAGTGACCTGTAAATGTCCTATGACAGGGTATATCTGCATATAGATATCAACTCATCATCATAAAATCATTCACATTATATCATATGTGTAAAACACCATAGCCATCTTATCAACAAGATCATCCATGTATCATCACTTGGGAATATCTGCATCAATCAACATATGTAAGTATCAACCTATCAACATATAGGTAAGAACTCATCATCATCATGTCTCCAACAATGCAACTTTGAGTAATTATTCATGTATCCAACGCTATGTATCTTGAGCTCAAGATTTTTTGTCAAGGCTTCTTTATATCATCAACTTCAACAATCCTCATCCACATGATCACCAAGAACTATAGGAATCCTGCATCATGATCTTTATGCATATGACGACAGCAGCATATGAGAGACTCATCATCAAGCAATGAATTTGTGTATTCAAGCTTTGTACTTCTCCTTATCCTTATGAAAATCACCATGTAAGCATCATATATGCACCATCTAAGAATCAATCCACAAATATGATCTGAACATCTACTATGTAACCCCAAGAATCATATGAGATTTTATCATTTAAAACTCATAACCATGTCATAGCAAGATATATCATTTAGCCATATAAGCATCATCACCAAGGACTATTAACCATAATGCCAACAATGCATTATTAAAGGCATATGCCCCCCCTCAACCTGTGCCATCTGTTTACTGTTAGATTTGATCATGCATAAATTAGCAATAAGCATCAAGACATCATCATCATCAAGTTAGGATCAAAACACTTCTAAACATCTTACAAGTATCAAGACATTTCCACACATCCTCAGCAGACTGTAACTATTAACCAATAGAGCAAATAATGGACTGAATCATATCAGACCCTTTTTCTGAGCCTGACCCCACTGCTTTTCCTCAGACTGACATATACAAAAATGTGCAGTGTCTAACTCGCGTATATAAGTGACTTCCCTTTATGAAACTTGCGTATGAGATTTAGGACACTGGAGTTTTACACTTTCAGTTCCCCCTGAGTCTGTTATGTCTGTGTTGTGCTGTGTTTGAGTATATTCTGATGTGCTGCATCTTTCTTACTGTACTTCCTTCTTCTTCCATATCTTCAAGCGTGATGATGTTTTCTCCTTTTGGTATGGTCCTTGTACTTTGTTCCTGCATTCCTTTTCTCTATGTCCAAGCTTGTTACATGCATAGCATCTTACATGTTTCATATTCCTTCTGTAACAATCAACAACTTTGTGACCAAACATATTGCAAGAAAAATAATATCCCTGAAAGTACCTGGAATGTGATGATCTTTCTGTGTGATGATATTGAACCATTCTTCTTCTACATCTAGCTGCAACATGTCCAAGATTATGACATATATAACATTCAACATTTGGAGGAGTAAAAGATTTCCTTTGAAGAATTTCTTTCCTTGGCTGTTGATGGGGTTTTCTTCTCATCTCTTCGTTGTGCATTTCAGATTTCTCATTAGAGTTTCTTGCCTCTCCTTGTGAGCTAGATTTACTTTCAGTGGATTCATAACAACCAAGACCAGTTTTCATAGCAGGAGACCTTTGACTACTAAGAATATCATCCAAGATCTTAGTACTATCGTGAAATCGTAAGAGCTTATCCTTTTCTTCTAATTTATCATTTAGAATATTTCCCTCAACCTGAAAATGCTCTTCCTTTTCACGATAGTGCTTCTTCATGTCTTCTTCAGCTTTCCTTCCTTCCTCCAACTGATGCCTCAATTCAAGAACTTCGTTTTCTTGTTTTTGGAGTAGATATTTATTATGCTTCTTTGATTCTTCAAGATCTTCCTTTAGTGAGTGGATCATAGCTTCAAGCCCTTCATAATAATTGGATCTATCTCTGAGTTTCTTGATGATTGAGCTCCTTTCATTGACTTCATTTCTTAATGATTTCACTTCATCCTCCAACTTTTGACATTGGTCTTCCTTGCTCTTGAGTAACTTCCTTACCTTGTTTCCTTCCTCTAGTCGAGCTTTTAGTTTGGTAACTTCTTCTTTGAAAGCACATTCCCTTTTGTTCAATAGATCTTGTTGTTCTCTAATTTTTTCTTTAAGCCTTCTAAATACTACCTCTATTTGATATCTTTCTTGCTCACCCATAAGAGAAAATTCAGTTGCTTCGCCATCACTTTCATCATCTTCGCGTGGATGGATACTAGAGGATAACAAATTCATACCTGATAGATCATGTTCATCTTCATTTTGAAGTGATTCTGAACTTGAAGTGCTTCTTCCACATAATCCCCAATCGATGCTCCCACTATCATAGACTTTCTGAGATGTCTTCTTCTTCTTAGGTGCTTTCTTCTTAAGCTTCTTTCCCATTGTTCCATGGATCTCTTTCAAGAGATCAAGCTTCTACTAAAGGACCTGCTCTGATACCAATTGTTGGAAATAATACTGGGGGGGGGGGGGGGGGTAAATCAGTATTATCAAATCAATAAAAAATTTTCATTTCCATACTTCGATACATATACGCTACTTCAGTTAATGGAACCCGCGTGTATACGCAACTGTGTCTAATGCAACTAGCGTATATCCAGCATACTTATGATTCAGTTAATCCATTAAATGTTGATCTTTAGTTAGTGCATCAGAACTTCATTAACCATATGAACAGTAAGCAGGTGCAGTAAAACAAAACAGATCATCACACACAAGAAGCACACATGAACACCATAATATAAGGTGGAAGCCCAATGTGGGTGAAAACCACCTGCTGCAAGTCACCTCTATCTTCTTTTAATAAGAAACTTCATTTTACAATATTTCTGTATTGGTGCAGTCTTATACCAGTACACAGGCTTCTACCTGCAGAAGGCTACAACCCTCTCTCGTTCTCCAGACTCTCCTGGATGGGAGCTACAACCCCCTTAGCTCTTGTACTAGCTGATCCATTTACTAGTACATAGATGCCTGCCTACTGAATGCTCCAATCTTCACTTGTTCTCTAGCTGCTACTAGAAGGGAGCTACTACCCCCTTTGCTCTTGTACTAGCTGATGTAGTAGTATGTAGGCGCCGGCCTACAATCTCCTTTCATCCTCCAGGGACCACATTTCATACATTTTCAGACTGGATACTCCTGAAGCACAACACTATAATCTGAAGGCCACGTTTCATCAAATTTTCATACTGGACCCATAAATATCATTGAAGCACAAAACAATCAATACTAGCATCATCAATTTCTGAATCACTGAAACACTGAAACCCTGTCAACAACATAGTCACCAGAACACAGAGCAGAACACTGAACTCTGCAACAATATTCAGAACCAACTGTATCATCAAAATCATGCATCAGAGTGCATACGCTACTTGGAAGTGCTGAACCAGCGTGTATACGCAACTTCACCAAGGTGAACCAGCGTATATGTCATCAATTACTTACTTATAACTTGATGCACTTCCTGACTTCAGACATATCCAGATTATTACATATACAAGGATAATATGTGTGTTAGCACCCAGATCTAGTCCATCAAATCACATAAATATGAGTCATTATGATCCTGATCCAATATTAGTTCTCATGCATAAATACTGAAGCTAAACACAATCAACCAAACAGGATATGCAGAATACTGACACCTTTAAACTGTCATCAGAACTCATCAACAACCAGAACCACCTGTAACTTCAAACATCATAGCTCAAATGGTATACGCTACTACAATGAACCAAACCCGCATACATACGCGCTTACACCTAAGCCAACCCGTGTACAGATCTATAAATATTCAATCATGACATGCAGCGATTTCAAACTTAAGTTATACCCAGTTCAGATCATTACATGCGTCAGTATACAGATCTAGAATAAACATAATCAATCATATAGAGATAGTTCATTTCAAACCATTTGATCCCGATCTATCCTTAGATCTTGTTCTCCATCAACTGGTGAGATCCCTCTTTAGCTCAAATCAAGCAATGCATCATCAACACATAACCTGCATACTGGATGTTATACTTCATCAGATATTCAAGACTTTCTCATTGCACTTGCCTAATGATCTTCTTCTCCTTTTATAGTCTTAGGCATTTCTCAATACCATGGTCCAAAACCATAATAAAACAATACCATGGACCCAATACTTGGGATCGACACTTCTGACGAGATACCATGGCCCAAAACCATAGGTTCAAATACCAAGGACTAAATACCCTGGACCAAGCATAAGTACTCCGACATGTACGCCCATTTCCTTGCGTGAAAGTTCGTGTATACGCATACGCGTCTTTTCAACGACTAACCCGCATATACGCGGCTCGGTCACGATGAACCTATGTATATATCGTTTCTATTCATTCTTGTAGTCTGATCATCAATTCCTTACTGTTGACCTGCTGCACCACGATCTGTCATCTGTGTGATTTGCCATCAAGGACAACACTTGTCTCATAACACCAACAATCTTCCCCTTTGGACTTGATGGCAAAGCTAACTTGTCACACTTAGAACTATCATCTGATTCCTTTGAGTTGTACTGCATTTGATATCTCTTCTGTAGATTCATCTAGTTATATGTAAGTGAGTTGTTCTTCTATGAGTGGGTTTCCATCAAGTACAACAAATGCATCATAATTCCAACAATCTCCCCCTTTGGACTTGATGGCAACAACACCAAATCACTCTCCCCCTTTGACATCAAGGGCAAAGGGCGGACCAAGATATTCTCTTTCTTTGGTAAACATTCCGCTGTCCATACTCCCCCTGAGTACCTGCTGAAATCTCTGAGTGAGCTCCCCCTTTGTATATGCCAAGGTGTACCAATCTGACCATGCTCCCTCTGAGTACATGCTGAAGTTTCTGCTCTGCTGAAGTGTGTCATTCATGCTCCCCCTGACTGTAAGCAAGGTCTGCAAAAAGATGTTCTACAAGAAGAATATGACTCTATACATCATAAGTGACCTTCCTAGCACCAAAGACTCATACATACATCCATCTCCCAACCAAGTGGGGATATACCAAAGGTTTACACATGATAATAAGAGTATAACATCATTCATCCCAGGCATAGTGGGGAAACCAACATAGGCCGTTACATGACCTTGATACATGACTGAAATATTTCATCATCCTTCTTATGCATAGAGGGGTTACAAATTACATCATGTGACCAGAAGAGATTTCATCAAATGACTACAATAGATAGAGACACACTATTAAATCATGAGTCTTGATATGACCTTTACATGAGACGAAACATCTAAATAAGACCATGATAGTCATTAGCAACTATCATACATAATGTATGATCTGCTCCATAAGCATCTTTCAACATCACCTAGACGAGCAATCATGTTCTCCCTCTGTACCTGTTCCATCTGTGCCAGATGGTTTCTGTCAGACCCATATCAGACTCTTCTCATTCTAAGTTTGGCCCACTGATTTCCTTCAAATTAACATATACGCGACTGTATCCACAGAAACAGGCATATATACACGGATACTCCTTATGAAACTCGCGTACAACCATTTCCTAATCAGTGACCTGTAAATGTCCCATGACAGGGTATATCTGCATATAGATATCAACTCATCATCATAAAATCATTCACATTATATCATATGTGTAAAACACCATAGCCATCTTATCAACAAGATTTAGATCATCCATGTATCATCACTTGGGAATATCTGCATCAATCAACATATGTAAGTATCAACCTATCAACATATAGGTAAGAACTCATCATCATCATGTCTCCAACAATGCAACTTTGAGTAATTATTCATGTATCCAACGCTATGTATCTTGAGCTCAAGATTTTTTGTCAAGGCTTCTTTATATCATCAACTTCAACAATCCTCATCCACATGATCACCAAGAACTATAGGAATCCTGCATCATGATCTTTATGCATATGATGACAGCAACATATGAGAGACTCATCATCAAGTAATGAATTTGTGTATTCAAGCTTTTTACTTCTCCCTATCCTTATGAAAATCACCATGTAAGCATCATATATGCACCATCTAAGAATCAATCCACAAATATGATCTGAACATCTACTATGTAACCCCAAGAATCATATGAGATTTTATCATGGACAACTCATAACCACATCATAGCAAGACATATCATTTAGCCATATAAGCATCATCACCAAGGACTATTAACCATAATGCCAAAAATGCATTATTAAAGGCATATGCCCCCCCTCAACCTGTGCCATCTGTTTACTATTAGATCTGATCATGCATAAATCAGCAATAAGCATCAAGACATCATCATCATCAAGTTAGGATCAAAACACTTCTAAACATCTTACAAGTATCAAGACATTTCCACACATCCTTAGCAGACTGTTACTATTAACCAATAGAGCAAATAATGGACTGAATCATATCAGACCCTTTTTCTGAGCCTGTCCCCACTGCTTTTCGTCAGATTGACATATACGCGACTGTGCAGTGTCTAACTTGCGTATATACGCGACTTCCTTTTATGAAACTTGCGTATGAGATTTAGGACACTGAAGTTTTACACTTTCAGCTCCCCCTGAGTCTGTTATGTCTGTGCTGTGCCACATCTTTCTGACTGTACTTCCTTCTTCTTCCATATCTTCAAGCATGATGATGTTTTCTCCTTTTGGTATGGTCCCTGTACTTTATTCCTGCATTCCTTTGCTCTATGTCCAAGCTTGTTACATGCATAGCATCTTACATGTTTCATATTACTTCTGTAGCAATCAACAACTTTGTGACCAAACATATTGCAAGAAAAACAATATCCCTGAAAGTACCTGGAATGTGATGATCTTTCTGTGTGATGATCTTGAACCATTCTTCTTCTACATCTAGCTGCAACATGTCCAAGATTATGACATATATAACATTCAACATTTGGAGGAGTAAAAGATTTCCTTTGAAGAATTTCTTTCCTTGGCTGTTGATGGGGTTTTCTTCTCATCTCTTCGTTGTGCATTTCAGATTTCTCATTAGAGTTTCTTGCCTCTCCTTGTGAGCTAGATTTACTTTCAGTGGATTCATAAAAACCAAGACCAGTTTTGATAGCAGGAGACCTTTGACTACTAAGAATATCATTCAAGATCTTAGTACTATCGTGAAATCGTAAGAGCTTATCCTTTTCTTCTAATTTATCATTTAGAATATTTACCTCAACCTGGAAATTCTCTTCCTTTTCATGATAGTGCTTCTTCATGTCTTCTTCAGCTTTCCTTCCTTCCTCCAACTGATGCCTCAATTCAAGAACTTCGTTTCCTTGTTTTTGGAGTAGATCTTTTTTCTGCTTCTTTGATTCTTCAAGATCTTCCTTTAGTGAGTGGATCATAGCTTCAAGCCTTTCATAATAACTGGATCTATCTCTGAGTTTCTTGATGATTGAGCTCCTTTCATTGACTTGATTTCTTAATGATGTCACTTCAACCTGCAACTTTTGACATTGGTCTTCCTTGTTCTTGAGTAACTTCCTTACCTTGTTTCCTTCCTCTAGTCGAGCTTTTAGTTTGGTAACTTCTTCTTTGAAAGCACATTCCCTTTTGTTCAATAGATCTTGTTGTTCTCTAATTTTGTCTGTAAGCCTTCTAAATACTACCTCTATTTGATATCTTTCTTGCTCACCCATAAGAGAAAATTCAATTGCTTCACTATCACTTTCATCATCTTCACATGGATGGATACCAGAGGATAACAAATTCATACCTGATAGATCATGTTCATCTTCATGCTAAAGTGATTCTGAACCTGAAGTGCTTCTTCTACATAATCCCCGATCGATGCTCCCACTGTCATAGACTTTCTGAGATGTCTTCTTCTTCTTAGGTTCTTTCTTCTTAAGCTTCTTTCCCATTGTTCCACGGATCTGCTTCAAGAGATCAAGCTTCTACTAAAGGACCTGCTCTGATACCAATTGTTGGAAATAATACTGAGAGGGGGGGCGGGGGTAAATCAGTATTATCAAATCAATAAAACTTTTTCGTTTCCATACTTCGATACATATACACTACTTCAGTTAATGGAACCCGCGTGTATACGCAACTGTGTCTAATGCAACTAGCGTATATCCAGCATACTTATGATTCAGTTAATCCATTAAATGTTGATCTTTAGTTAGTGCATCAGAACTTCATTGACCATATGAACAGTAAGCAGGTGCAGTAAAACAAAACAGATCATCACACACAAGAAGCACACATGAACACCATAATATAAGGTGGAAGCCCAATGTGGGTGAAAACCACCTGCTTCAAGTCACCTCTATCTTCTTTTAATAAGAAACTTCATTTTACAATATTTCTGTATTGGTGCAGTCTTATACCAGTACACAGGCTTCTACCTGCAGAAGGCTACAACCTTCTCTCATTCTCCAAACTCTCCTGGATGGGAGCTACAACCCCCTTAGCTCTTGTACTAGCTGATCCATTTACTAGTACATAGATGCCTGCCTACTGAATGCTCCAACCTTCACTTGTTCTCTAGCTGCTACTAGAAGGGAGCTACTACCCCTTTGCTCTTGTACTAGCTGATGTACTAGTATGTAGGCGCCGGCCTACAATATCCTTTCATCCTCCAGGGACCACATTTCATACATTTTCAGACTGGATACTCCTGAAGCATGACACTATAATCTGAAGGCCACGTTTCATCAAATTTTCATACTGGACCCATAAATATCATTGAAGCACAAAACAATCAATACTAGCATCATCAATTTCTGAATCACTGAAACACTGAAACCCTGTCAACAACATAGTCACCAGAACACAGAGTAGAACACTGAACTCTGCAACAATATTCAGAACCAACTGTATCATCAAAATCATGCATCAGAGTGCATACGCTACTTGGAAGTGCTGAACCAGCGTGTATACGCAACTTCACCAAGGTGAACCAGCGTATATGTCATCAATTACTTACTTATAACTTGATGCACTTCCTGACTTCAGACATATCCAGATTATTACATATACAAGGATAATATGTGTGTTAGCACCCAGATCTAGTCCATCAAATCACATAAATATGAGTCATTATGATCCTGATCCAATATTAGTTCTCATCCATCAATACTGAAGCTAAACACAATCAACCAAATAGGATATGCAGAATACTGACACCTTTAAACTGTCATCAGAACTCATCAACAACCAGAACCACCTGTAACTTCAAACATCATATCTCAAATGGTATACGCTACTACAATGAACCAAACCCGCATACATACGCGCTTACACATAAGCCAACCCGTGTACAGATCTATAAATATTCAATCATGACTTGCAGCGATTTCAAACTTAAGTTATACCCAGTTCAGATCATTACATGCGTCAGTATACAGATCTAGAATAAACATAATCAATCATATAGAGATAGTTCATTTCAAACCATTTGATCCCGATCTATCCTTAGATCTTGTTCTCCATCAACTGGTGAGATCCCTCCTTAGCTCAAATCAAGCAATGCATCATCAACCCATAACCTGCATACTAGATGTTATACTTCATCAGATATTCAAGACTTTCTCATTGCACTTGCCTAATGATCTTCTTCTCCTTTTATAGTCTTAGGCATTTCTCAATACCATGGTCCAAAACCATAATAAAACAATACCATGGACCCAATACTTGGGATCGACACTTCTGACGAGATACCATGGCCCAAAACCATAGGTTCAAATACCAAGGACTAAATACCCTGGACCAAGCATAAGTACTCTGACATGTACGCGCATTTCCTTGCATGAAAGTGCGTGTATACGCATACGCGTCTTTTCAACGAATAACCCGCGTATACGCGGCTCGGTCACGATGAACCTACGTATATATCTTTTCTATTCATTCTTGTAGTCTGATCATCAATTCCTTACTGTTGACTATGCTGCACTATGATCTGTCATCTGTGTGATTTGCCTTCAAGGACAACACTTGTCTCATAACACCAACAATCTTCCCCTTTGGACTTGATGGCAAAGCTAACTTGTCACACTTAGAACTATCATCTGATTCCTTTGAGTTGTACTGCATTTGATATCTCTTCTGTAGATTCATCTAGTTATATGTAAGTGAGTTGTTCTTCTATGAGTGGGTTTCCATCAAGTACAACAAATGCATCATAATTCCAACAATCTCCCCCTTTGGACTTGATGGCAACAACACCAAATCACTCTCCCCCTTTGACATCAAGGGCAAAGGGCGGACCAAGATATTCTCTTTCTTTGGTAAACATTCCGCTGTCCATACTCCCCTTGAGTATCTGCTGAAATCTCTGAGTGAGCTCCCCCATTGTATATGCCAAGGTGTACCAATCTGACCATGCTCCCTCTGAGTACATGCTGAAGTTTTTGCTCTGCTGAAGTGTGTCATTCATGCTCCCCCTGGCTGTAAGCAAGGTCTGCAAAGAGATGTTCTACAAGAAGAATATGACTCTATGCATCATAAGTGACCTTCCTAGCACCAAAGACTCATACATACATCCATCTCCCAATGAAGTGGGGATATACCAAAGGTTTACACATGATAATAAGAGTATAACATCATTCATCCCAGGCATAGTGGGGAAACAAACATAGGCCGTTACATGACCTTGATACATGACTGAAATATTTCATCATCCTTCTTATGCATAGAGGGGTTACAAATTACATCACGTGACGAGAAGAGATTTCATCAAATGACTACAATAGATAGAGACACACTATTACATCATGAGTCTTGATATGACCTTTACATGAGACCAAACATCTAAATAACACCATGATAGTCATTAGCAACTATCATACATAATGTATGATTTGCTCCATAAGCGTCTTTCAACATCACCTAGACGAGCAATCATGTTCTCCCTCTGTACCTGTTCCATCTGTGCCAGATGGTTTTGTCAAACCCATATCAGACTCTTCTCATTCTGAGTTTGGCCCATTGATTTCCTTCAAATTAACATATACGCGACTGTATCCACAGAAACAGGCATATATACATGGATACTCCTTATGAAACTCGCGTACAACCATTTCCTGATCAGTGACCTGTAAATGTCCTATGACAGGGTATATCTGCATATAGATATCAACTCATCATCATAAAATCATTCACATTATATCATATGTGTAAAACACCATAGCCATCTTATCAACAAGATCATCCATGTATCATCACTTGGGAATATCTGCATCAATCAACATATGTAAGTATCAACCTATCAACATATAGGTAAGAACTCATCATCATCATGTCTCCAACAATGCAACTTTGAGTAATTATTCATGTATCCAACGCTAAGTATCTTGAGCTCAAGATTTTTTGTCAAGGCTTCTTTATATCATCAACTTCAACAATCCTCATCCACATGATCACCAAGAACTATAGGAATCCTGCATCATGATCTTTATGCATATGACGACAGCAGCATATGAGAGACTCATCATCAAGCAATGAATTTGTGTATTCAAGCTTTTTACTTCTCCTATCCTTATGAAAATCACCATGTAAGCATCATATATGCACCATCTAAGAATCAATCCACAAATATGATCTGAACATCTACTATGTAACCCCAAGAATCATATGAGATTTTATCATGGACAACTCATAACCACATCATAGCAAGACATATCATTTAGCCATATAAGCATCATCACCAAGGACTATTAACCATAATGCCAACAATGCATTATTAAAGGCATATGCCCCCCCTCAACCTGTGCCATCTGTTTACTATTAGATCTGATCATGCATAAATCAGCAATAAGCATCAAGACATCATCATCATCAAGTTAGGATCAAAACACTTCTAAACATCTTACAAGTATCAAGACATTTCCACACATCCTCAGCAGACTGTTACTATTAACCAATAGAGCAAATAATGGACTGAATCATATCAGACCCTTTTTCTGAGCCTGTCCCCACTGCTTTTCCTCAGATTGAGATATACGTGACTGTGCAGTGTCTAACTTGCGTATATACGCGACTTCCTTTTATGAAACTTGCGTATGAGATTTAGGACACTGAAGTTTTACACTTTCAGCTCCCCCTGAGTCTGTTCTGTCTGTGCTGTGCCACATCTTTCTGACTGTACTTCCTTCTTCTTCCATATCTTCAAGCATGATGATGTTTTCTCCTTTTGGTATGGTCCCTGTACTTTATTCCTGCATTCCTTTGCTCTATGTCCAAGCTTGTTACATGCATAGCATCTTACATGTTTCATATTACTTCTGTAGCAATCAACAACTTTGTGACCAAACATATTGCAAGAAAAACAATATCCCTGAAAGTACCTGGAATGTGATGATCTTTCTGTGTGATGATCTTGAACCATTCTTCTTCTACATCTAGCTGCAACATGTCCAAGATTATGACATATATAACATTCAACATTTGGAGGAGTAAAAGATTTCCTTTGAAGAATTTCTTTCCTTGGCTGTTGATGGGGTTTTCTTCTCATCTCTTCGTTGTGCATTTCAGATTTCTCATTAGAGTTTCTTGCCTCTCCTTGTGAGCTAGATTTACTTTCAGTGGATTCATAAAAACCAAGACCAGTTTTGATAGCAGGAGACCTTTGACTACTAAGAATATCATTCAAGATCTTAGTACTATCGTGAAATCGTAAGAGCTTATCCTTTTCTTCTAATTTATCATTTAGAATATTTACCTCAACCTGGAAATTCTCTTCCTTTTCATGATAGTGCTTCTTCATGTCTTCTTCAGCTTTCCTTCCTTCCTCCAACTGATGCCTCAATTCAAGAACTTCGTTTCCTTGTTTTTGGAGTAGATCTTTTTTCTGCTTCTTTGATTCTTCAAGATCTTCCTTTAGTGAGTGGATCATAGCTTCAAGCCTTTCATAATAACTGGATCTATCTCTGAGTTTCTTGATGATTGAGCTCCTTTCATTGACTTCATTTCTTAATGATGTCACTTCAACCTGCAACTTTTGACATTGGTCTTCCTTGTTCTTGAGTAACTTCCTTACCTTGTTTCCTTCCTCTAGTTGAGCTTTTAGTTTGGTAACTTCTTCTTTGAAAGCACATTCCCTTTTGTTCAATAGATCTTGTTGTTCTCTAATTTTGTCTGTAAGCCTTCTAAATACTACCTCTATTTGATATCTTTCTTGCTCACCCATAAGAGAAAATTCAATTGCTTCGCTATCACTTTCATCATCTTCACATGGATGGATACCAGAGGATAACAAATTCATACCTGATAGATCATGTTCATCTTCATGCTAAAGTGATTCTGAACCTGAAGTGCTTCTTCTACATAATCCCCAATTGATGCTCCCACTGTCATAGACTTTCTGAGATGTCTTCTTCTTCTTAGGTTCTTTCTTCTTAAGCTTCTTTCCCATTGTTCCACGGATCTCCTTCAAGCGATCAAGCTTCTACCAAAGGACCCGCTCTGATACCAATTGTTGGAAATAATACCGAGAGGGCGGGGGGTCAATCAATATTATCAAATCAATAAAACTTTTTCATTTCCATACTTAGATACATATACGCTACTTCAGTTAATGGAACCCGCGTGTATACACAACTGTGTCTAATGCAACTAACATATATCCAGGATACTTATGATTCAGTTAATCCATTAAATGTTGATCTTTAGTTAGTGCATCAAAACTTCATTAACCATATGAACAGTAAGCAGGTGCAGTAAAAGAGAAGAGATCATCACACACAAGAAGCACACATGAACACCATGATATAAGGTGGAAACGCAATATTTCTGTATTGGTGCAGTCTTATACCAGTACACAGGCTTCTACCTGCAGAAGGCTACAACCTTCTCTCGTTCTCCAAACTCTCCTAGATGGGAGCTACAACCCCCTTAGATCTTGTACTAGCTGATCCATTTACTAGTACGTAGGTGCCTGCCTACTGAATGCTCCAATCTTCACTTGTTCTCTAGCTGCTTTTGGAAGGGAGCTACTACCCCCTTTGCTCTTGTACTAGCTAATGTACCAGTATGTAGGCGCCAGCCTACAATCTCCTTTCATCCTCTAGGGACCACATTTTATACATTTTCACACTGGATACTCCTGAAGCATGTCACTATAATATGAAGGCCACGTTCATCAAATTTTCATACTGGACCCATAAATATCATTGAAGCACAAAACAATCAATACTAGCATCATCAATTTCTGAATCACTAAAACACTGAAACCCTGTCAACAACACAGTCACCAGAACACAGAGCAGAACACTGAACTCTATAACAATATTAAGAACCAACTGTATCATCAAAATCATGCATCAGAGTGAATACGCTACTTGGAAGTGCTGAACCAGCGTGTATACGCAACTTCACCAAGGTGAACCAGCGTATATGTCATCAATTACTTACTTATAACTTGATGCACTTCCTGACTTCAGACATATCCAGATTATTACATATACAAGGATAATATGTGTGTTAGCACCCAGATCTAGTCCATCAGATCACATAAATATGAGTCCTTATGATCCTGATCCAATATTAGTTCTCATCCATCAATATTGAAGCTAAACACAATCAACCAAATAGGATATGCAGAATACTGACACCTTTAAACTGTCATCAGAACTCATCAACAACCAGAACCACCTGTAACTTCAAACATCATAGCTCAAATGGTATACGCTACTACGATCAACCAAACCCGCATACATACGCACTTACACCTAAGCCAACCCGCATACAGATCTATAAATATTCAATCATGACTTGCAGCGATTTCAAACTTAAGTTATACCCTGTTCAGATCATTACATGTGTCAGTATACAAATCTAGAATAAACATAATCAATCATATAGAGATAGTTCATTTCAAACCATTTGATCCTGATCTATCCTTAGATCTTGTTCTCCATCAATCGGTGAGATCCCTCCTTAGCTCAGATCAAGCAATGCATCATCAACCCATAACCTGCATACTGGATCTTATACTTCATCAAATATTCAAGACTTTCTCATTGCACTTGCCTAATGATCTTCTTCTCCTTTTGTAGTCTTAGGCCTTTCTCAATACCATGATCCAAAACCATAATAAAACAATACCATGGACCCAATACTTGGGATCAACACTTCTGACGAGATACCGTGGCCCAAAACCATAGGTTCAAATACCAAGGACTAAATACCATGGACCAAGCATAAGTTCTCCGACATGTACGCACTTTTCCTTGCGTGAAAGTGCGTGTATACGCATACGCGTCTTTTCAACGACTAACCCGCGTGTATACGCAGCTCGGTCACGATGAACCTGCGTATATATATTTTCTCTTCATTCTTGTAGTCTGATCATCAATTCCTTGCTACTGACCTGCTACACTATGATCTGTCATCTGTGTGATTTGCCATCAATGACAACACTTGTCTCATAATGCCAACAATCTCCCCCTTTGGACTTGATGGCAAAGCTAACTTGTCACACTTAGAACTATCATCTGATTCCTTTGAGTTGTCCCGCATTTGATATCTCTTCTGTAGATTCATCTAGTTATATGTAAGTGAGTTGTTCTTCTATGAGTGGGTTGCCATCCAGTACAACACATGCATCATAAGGCCAACAGAAACTATATGAAGAATGTCACCACCCCCTAAAATATCAAGGCACTACACCTAACACTGAAGGCCCCAACCTTCAAGTTCTTGTGGACCCCCTTTCACAATATTTTATACTAGATCCAACACAGCTAACTTAACACATTCTAGATTTAATTTCATCCCATTTTTATACTGGACCCACTATGACTCTTGTTCTCAATAACTACAACCTTTGCAATATAATATTGTACCTCAAACTCTATACAATTCAAAAAGCCACTCATAATCAAAATTCCCTCAACAATGTTGGAAATAATACTGAGAGGGGGGGGTGAATCAGTATTATCAGATCAATCAAACTTTTCAATTTCATACTCAGAAACATATACGCTACTTCAATTAAGTGAACCCGCGTGTACACGCTACTGTATCTAATGAAACTCGCGTATATCCAGAGATCTTATAATTCAGTTAGCTTAATCTTCAGTAAATGCATCAGATCATTATTAAGCATATTAACAGTAAACAGGTGCAGAATAACAGAACAGAACATCACACAAGAGCCACACACATGAACACAAAGATATAAGGTGGAAACCCAATGTGGGTGAAAACCACCTGCTGCAAGTCATCTCAATCTTCTTCTTAATAAGAAAATCCTTTTACAATATTTGTACTGGTGCAGTCTTATACCAGTACGGGAGCTACAACCCCCTTTGCTCTTGTACTAGCCGATCCATTTACTAGTACGCAGGCTGCTACCTGCTACAATGCTCCAAAGATCTCCTTTAGCTTTTGTACTAGCTTAGATACTAGTACGTAGGTGCTTGCCTACAATCTTCTCACCTCCAGGTACAACGTTTCATCAATTTTCAGACTGGATACACTGAAGCACAACACATAATCTGTAAGGCCACTTTTCATCCAATTTTCATACTGGACCCATAACTATCATTGAAGCTCAAAACAATCATCAAACTCTGAATCACTGAAACCCTGTTAACAACAGTCACCAGAACACAGAGCAGACACAGAACTCTGTAATAACCATCTGACCCATCTACAACTTCAAATATCAAGCTTTACAATGTATACGCTACTTCGATGAATCAAACCCGCGTGTATACGCGCTTTTGCCAAAGACAACCCACGTACAGATCTAAAAATAATTTCTCATAACTTGCAGCTGTACCAGACATCAGTTAGACCCAGAACATAATATTGCGACAGTATGCAGATCTAGAAATACGCATAATCAACCATATCATAATAGTGCATTTCAAACCATTTGATCCCGATCTCTCCTTAGATCTTGTTCTCCATCAACCGATGAGATCTCTCCTTAGCTCAGATCAAGCAATGCATCATCAACCCATAACCCTGCATACTGGATCTAATGCTTCATCAGATATTCAAGACATTTCAGATGCCCTTGCCTAATGATTTCCTTCCCTTTATATAGCCTTAGGCCTTGTTCAATACCAAGAGCCAAAACCATAGAAATCCAATACCATCAACTTCAAAACTAGGGATCAACACGTCCGCCGAGACGCCAAGGTCCAAAACCATAGGCACAACTTCCAAGGAATAACCGCCATGGACCAAAGGTACTTTTCCACATACACGCGCTTTTGCTGAAGCCAACCTGCGTGTACACGCGACTTGGGCTTAATGAACCTGCGTGTATGAACTTTCTCTTCTTCTTATAGTTTGATCATCAATTCCTTGTTGCTGACCTTCTGTACTATGATTTGTCATCAGTGAGGTTTGCCATCAAGGACAACACTTATCTCATAATGCCAACAATCTCCCCCTTTGGACTTGATGGCAAAGCTAACTTGTCATACTTAGAACTATCATCTGATCCCTTTGAGCTGTCCTCCATCAGTCACATCTGATATCTCTTCTGAAGATTCATCATCTGATTCCTTTGAGCTGTCCTCCATCAGTCACATCTGATATCTCTTCTGAAGATTCACCCAGTTATACATAAGTGAGATATTCTTCTATGAGAGGGTTGCCATCAAGTACAACACATGCATCATAATGCCAACAATCTCCCCCTTTGGACTTGATGGCAACAACACCAAATCACTCTCCCCCTTTGACATCAAGGGCAAAGGGTGGACCAAGATATTCTCTTCCTTTGCTGAATCATTCCACTGTCCATACTCCCCCTGAGTACCTGCTGAAATCTCTGAATAGTCTCCCCCTTTGTATATGCCAAGGTGTACCAATCTGTTCATGCTCCCCCTGAGTACATGCTGAATCTCTGTACCGCTGAAGTGTGTTGTACATGCTCTTCCTGACTGTAGGCAAGATCTGCAAAAGATGTTCTTCAAGAAGAACATGACTCTATGCATCATAAAGGACCTTCCTATCACTTAGGACTCATACATACATCCATCTCTCAACTAAATGAGGATATACAAAAATTGACTCATCCACCCAACCAAGTCGGAATACATCAAAATTTTACATATGACAACCAATCACATTGCATCAATCATCCCAGGCATAGTGGGGAAACCAAAATAGGCCGTTACATGACCTTGACACCATGAAAGAGATACCACAAAAGAGATATATGACATAGAGACGAAATAACTAGACCAAGACTTATGAAAGTCACTAGCAGCATCTGATAATCACCATTCAGATCAGCAACCAAGAGATCCTTCTGTTCTCCTTTCGCCTTTGTTCCTCCTGAAATCAACACCAAATGTGAACTAGAACCAAAAGCTTTAAGATAATGCCAACAATGCATCATTGGAAGATTATCTGCTCCCCCTGAACCTGTGCCAGATGATCTCTGTCAGACCTATATCAGACTTTCTGCAACCAACATCTGTCCCTGCTGATTTCCTTCAAATCTCCATATACGCGTCTGTATACACATAAACAGGCGTATATACGCAGATATCCCTTACGCAACACGCGTACACCATATACGCGACTATCCCCTTGTAAAATGGCGTATGCACGCGGATATCCTTTAAACAACTCGCGTACACAAATTTCCATATCAGCAACCTGTAAATGTCCTGTAGAGAATAGGTCATCAACCTATAACAAGGTATGTCTGCATCAATTCATCCCTTTGAACAGAATTCAGAGTCATTCACATTGTATCATGTGTGAAACCACCATAGCCATTTCATCAAGCTCCAAGTATCATTACTTGGGAACATCTGCATCAATTAACATATGTAAGTATAGACCTATCATCATATAGATAAGAACTCATCACCATGTCTCCAATAAAGCAACTTTGAGTAGTCATCCATGTATCAGCATTATGTATCTTGAGCTCAAGCTCATTTGACAAAACTTCTTGATATCATCAACAGCAACAATCCTTATCCACAAGAGTGCCTGCATTATAACTGTATGATTTTTATGCATATGACAACAGCAGTATATGAGTGACCCATCATCAAGTGAGGAAGATGAATATTCAAGCTTTGTACTTCTTCTTGTCCTTATGAAGATCACCATGTAAGCACCATATATGCATCATCAAAGAATCATCCATAAATCTGATCTGAACATCAACTATGTAACCCCAAGAATCATATGAGATTTTATCATAGACAACTCACAACCACATCATAGCAAGATATATCATTTAGCCATATAAGAATCATCACCAAGGATTATTAACCATAATGCCAACAATGAATTACTAAAGGCATATGCTCCCCCTCAACCTGTGCCATCTGTTAGATCTGATCATGCATATATCAGCATCAAAACATCATCATCCTCAAGTTAGGATCAAAACACTTCTAGACATCATACAAGTAACAAAACATTTCCACACATCCTCAGCAGACTGTAACCAATAGAGCAAATAATAGACTGAATCATATCAGATCCTTTTTCTGATCCTGTTCCCACTGCTTTTCCTCAGACTGACATATACGCGACTTTGCAGTGTCTAACTCGCGTATATACGCGACTTCCCTTTAAGGAACTTGCGTATGAGATTCAGGACACTGAAGTTTTACACTTTCAGCTCCCCCTGAGTCTGATATGTCTGTGCTGTGCTGTGTCTCAGTACATTGTGCTGACTGTACTTCCTTCTTCCTCCATATCTTCAAGTGTGATGAGGTTTTCTCCTTTTGGTGTGATGTCCATCCTTTGTTCCTGCATTCCTTTGCTATATGTCCAATCGTGTTACATGCATAACATCTTACATATTTCATATTCCTCCTGTAGCAATCAGCGGCTTTGTGACCAAACATATTGCAAGCAAAGCAATATCCATTAAAGTACCTTGAATGTGATGATCTTTCTACATGATGGTCTTGAACCCTTCTTCTTCCACATCTAGCTGCAACATGTCCAAGATTATGACATACATAACATTCAACATTATTCATAAGAGGAGTAAACGATTTTCTTTGAGGAGTCTCTTTCCTTGATTGTTGATGGGGTTGACCTTTCATCTCCCTTTTGATCATTTTATTTTTCTCTTTAGAGTTCCTTGCCTCACCTTGTGAACTAGATTCACCTTCAACAGATTCATGAAAACCAAGACCGGTCTTGATAGCAGGAGACCTTTGACTACTAAGAATATCATCCAAGACTTTAGAACTATCTTGAAATCGTAAAAGCTTATCCTTTTCTTCTAGTTTACCTTTCAAGATATTTACCTCAACCTGAAGCTGTTCTTCCTTTTCAAGAGATTGCCTTTTCAAATCTTCTTCATCTTTCCTTCCTTCTTCCATTTGTTCCCTTAGTTTGAGAATCTCCTTTTCTTGTTCTTCATACAGATCCTGCTGAATTTGACGAACTCTGAAGGCACATTCCAACTGTGATTTTAGGCTGATGACTTCGTTGTCTTGTTTTTCAATTGCTTGGTGTAGATCTTCATTCTGCTTCTTGGATTCTTCAAGATCTTCCTTTAGTGAGAGGATCGTAGCTTCAAGATTTTCATAGTAGCTGGATCTATCTTTGAGTTTCTTGATGGTTGTGCTTCTTTCATTGACTTCTTTTCTTAATGATGTCACTTCATGCTGCAATTTTTGACATTGGTCTTCCTTGTCCTTGAATAGCTTTCTTACCTTGTTTCCTTCTTCTAGTTGGACCTTTAGTTTGGTAACTTCTTCTTTGAAAGCACATTCCCTTTTGTTCAATAGATCTTGTTGATCTTTAACTTTGTCTGTAAGCCTTCTAAATACTGCCTCTATTTGATACTTTTCTTGCTCACCCATAAAAGCATGTTCAGTAGTTTCACTATCACTTCCATCACTTTCACAAGGAAATATAGCAGGAACATCAGAGGATAACACATTCATACCTGATAATGATTCTGAATCTGATTCTGAATCTGAAGAGCCTCTTATACCTAATCCCCAATCGATTCTCCCACTGTCATAGTCCTTCTGAGATGTCTTCTTCTTCTTATGAGCTTTCTTCTTAAGCTTCTTTCCCATTGTTCCACGGATCTCCTTCAAGCGATCAAGCTTCTATCAAAGGACCTGCTCTGATACCAATTGTTGGAAATAATACTGAGAGGGGGGGGTGAATCAGTATTATCAGATCAATCAAACTTTTCAATTTCATACTCAGAAACATATACGCTACTTCAATTAAGTGAACCCGCGTGTACACGCTACTGTATCTAATGAAACTCGCGTATATCCAGAGATCTTATAATTCAGTTAGCTTAATCTTCAGTAAATGCATCAGATCATTATTAAGCATATTAACAGTAAACAGGTGCAGAATAACAGAACAGAACATCACACAAGAGCCACACACATGAACACAAAGATATAAGGTGGAAACCCAATGTGGGTGAAAACCACCTGCTGCAAGTCATCTCAATCTTCTTCTTAATAAGAAAATCCTTTTACAATATTTGTACTGGTGCAGTCTTATACCAGTACGGGAGCTACAACCCCCTTTGCTCTTGTACTAGCCGATCCATTTACTAGTACGCAGGCTGCTACCTGCTACAATGCTCCAAAGATCTCCTTTAGCTTTTGTACTAGCTTAGATACTAGTACGTAGGTGCTTGCCTACAATCTTCTCACCTCCAGGTACCACGTTTCATCAATTTTCAGACTGGATACACTGAAGCACAACACATAATCTGTAAGGCCACTTTTCATCCAATTTTCATACTGGACCCATAACTATCATTGAAGCTCAAAACAATCATCAAACTCTGAATCACTGAAACCCTGTTAACAACAGTCACCAGAACACAGAGCAGACACAGAACTCTGTAATAACCATCTGACCCATCTGCAACTTCAAATATCAAGCTTTACAATGTATACGCTACTTCGATGAATCAAACCCGCGTGTATACGCGCTTTTGCCAAAGACAACCCGCGTACAGATCTAAAAATAATTTCTCATAACTTGCAGCTGTACCAGACATCAGTTAGACCCAGAACATAATATTGCGACAGTATGCAGATCTAGAAATACGCATAATCAACCATATCATAATAGTGCATTTCAAACCATTTGATCCTGATCTCTCCTTAGATCTTGTTCTCCATCAACCGATGAGATCTCTCCTTAGCTCAGATCAAGCAATGCATCATCAACCCATAACCCTGCATACTGGATCTAATGCTTCATCAGATATTCAAGACATTTCAGATGCCCTTGCCTAATGATTTCCTTCCCTTTATATAGCCTTAGGCCTTGTTCAATACCAAGAGCCAAAACCATAGAAATCCAATACCATCAACTTCAAAACTAGGGATCAACACGTCCGCCGAGACGCCAAGGTCCAAAACCATAGGCACAACTTCCAAGGAATAACCGCCATGGACCAAAGGTACTTTTCCACATACACGCGCTTTTGCTGAAGCCAACCTGCGTGTACACGCGACTTGGGCTTAACGAACCTGCGTGTATGAACTTTCTCTTCTTCTTATAGTCTGATCATCAATTCCTTGTTGCTGACCTTCTGTACTATGATTTGTCATCAGTGAGGTTTGCCATCAAGGACAACACTTATCTCATAATGCCAACAATCTCCCCCTTTGGACTTGATGGCAAAGCTAACTTGTCATACTTAGAACTATCATCTGATCCCTTTGAGCTGTCCTCCATCAGTCACATCTGATATCTCTTCTGAAGATTCATCATCTGATTCCTTTGAGCTGTCCTCCATCAGTCACATCTGATATCTCTTCTGAAGATTCACCAGTTATACATAAGTGAGATATTCTTCTATGAGAGGGTTGCCATCAAGTACAACACATGCATCATAATGCCAACAAACAATACATCATCAACATAGTCATTAATCTCAAGAAGTGTCAACCACATCACTTTGACTCAAACAACAATCAACAACGACTTTACATCATAATGAATCATCTATATAAGTTATATCAAAATGCATAAGTGATATAGAATTATACAAACAAACTAACCCTTTGACTAGAAACACTATTGGAAGTCTCTCATGACTCTACCATACATCACATGACAATAATAAATAAATATATGTAGTATCAACACAAACGTTTTATCCCTATAACCATAACATTTCTCAGAAAATCTCACTTGTGACATTTGTTATCACATTTCTATAACAAAATTTATTTATTATAGGTCTACACTATGGAATATAGCACGAGCAATTAAGATCTGTCTTTGTCATCGATATAACACTCTATCACATAAAAAAATTGTATGAGATTCCAAATATTTGACATCGCTTTGCAAATCTACATGAATAGGTCATTCAACATTCTGCTTACACTCTCATTCCATGTGCAATATATGGTAATGATCTACACTCTAACATTGCTCTCAATTAAATTATTCACGTATAGGATAATATCTTGTGCACCTAACATAATGTATTGCTTCGTCCATGTGCATAAGGCAATGTCATAGATGCTCTATCTATGTTCATGTTAACATTGATGTATGAAGCATCAATATTAACTTAAATCCTTTTTCATTTGTAGCTACTGAAGAGGCGAGTTGTCATCTTAATTCTCATGTGAAACCACCTATCCCGTGACTCTTGAATCATTTTTGGCTCAACACTAATTAGAGTTTTCATTTTGATGCATTCCATTTTCTAGGGTTATAAACCCTCCATTTTCCTTTTGGTTTTTAGGTATACTAGTCACACGTCGAAGTTATTGTATCCTTATGAACCAAGCCTTCTCACATGCACTCATGCGATATATTTCGAATCTCTCTTCTATAGGTTGACATCTTGTAGTAGTACTAACTTATGCCTAAATTTGATATGGAATTCAACTTGTGGATTGCAGGCACTATTTGTAACCCTATTTAGGTTATTTTATTTTCTAATTTCAACTCCATCATTGATAACTTGTAATGCTTTCAGACCTAGGCCCTTAATGAGTTGAAGCCTTGCAACACTTTATTTGACTAGGTACTTATATGAAAATGCATTAAAGGCTAGTTCATTCTGAGTCTCTTTTTTTTTCAAGTATAAGTACTCAATATTTAGATAAACATGGGACTTAGGTAATCTTTCAGTACAAAGAAACCTAGCAATTATCTGTTACAATTTCCGTATTTTGATTGGAAATATTTAGCATACATTTGTTTGTAGTTTAGTTTCATGTTACATAAACAATGTAATTATGAACATCGTCTATTGAAACCATTAAATCTCAGTTAATCTATGATTATAGTATATATTCTATTAAAATATTTGACGTACTTGTATAATTGTCTCGCTAAAGTATAGTGGTTAAGGTTAGTTGTAGGATTTAGCTTAAGAAGGCTTCTAAAATTTTACTCTATATTCAAAATTGTAATACTTATATATTAAGGAATACTCATTTTCCTCGAACCATAGAAAACTATACTTATACTATTTATTGATAGCTTGAAGTATTGTTTTCTCTGTACATTTTCCAAAGTTTCTTTTGACCAGATTATTTGAATGTACTAGAAGTACAATCTAGAATCTAGTTTAATTTTCTAGACTCACAAACATAAAGATACTTTAATAGATTTACAGGAATGTCTTTAACATTCCATCTTTACTTACCTGAAAGAAATAGTTTCATTTTCACTATACAATTATTTTATTAATGTTTCTTTAATGGAATTCATGCATGACTCTAACAAAACCAATCACATACTTACAAGAATAAACTTTCAATCATTTTATCACATGCACCCTTCTACAAAAAAGTAGTCCGAACATCCTACCCAAAGAACTAAGTTTTCTTTAATTAAATATACCTCTAGCAATAACTTAGAATAGATAAGACAACTCATGCATATGTATATAATGACTTAGTTTTGGTATTCAACTACTATACAACAAATTAAACTTTTGTTCTTACATCTCTTTATATTAATACTTCTCGTAGAGTTTCCTTATTATACCATGATAGTTAAAATTTGTTTATTGGTTAATTCATTTTTTTCTAATGAAAGATAGTTTAACTTTGCATTTAAATTTATATCATTCCAATTCCACACCTTAATTCACCAAGTAATAACACAAGTCTCGTTGGGGTGAGATACCTTAGTAAATACTCTCAATAACATGCACATTATCTTTCATCTACAATTAATTCCTTTCTTCCCCATCCGTCTAATCTGTTTCACAAACAAGTAAAAAATTTAACATTTCACCTATAAAATTCACTACAAACATATATTTCATCCAATTTATCAACTCTTCCAAATAATTTACCATATGCATGCAACTAGTAACTTATATAACAGCGTCAAAAATTTCCATGCTCATGTTGGGCGCAACACACCTTGGCCTAGATTTTGGCAAAAGACTCCGCATTTTGTGGAGTGGAGTGCATACTGGAGCGATAAGTAAAGAAGCGGGATGCGAAGTGGACTATACAATGGAGCAGTTGGAGTATATCATACAGTATAAACGCTTCGGGGTGGGTTGAAGCCCCTCTTTTTTGTAATAGTGCAATTTTGTAAAGGTGTTTGGTCCATAGTTGTTTGTTTTATGGAGTCCATGGTATTTGGACCATGGTATTGTAATGATGTAACCCGTCAATGTAATAGTATATATACGGTGAAATAATCAAGAGATAATGATCAAATTGATCCAGACCAATGTTCATGGTTGTATTATTGTGATTTGTAGTTTTGTGGTGAAGAAGAGGCTCTGCAGCTAAGTGTGCAGAGCCCTGAGTCTACATCTTAGTGCACAGACAACCTGCAACTCAGTGCGTAGGACAAGAACTATTTTTTTTACAATATTTATTATTGTTTGGTCAATTTAATGTTCTTAAATTGCAAGCATAATTTATCGTCTAGAGTTGGTAAACTTATGAAGTGCAAGTGAACTATATATGTTAGAAGCCTTTTTTTAATTTGTAGGATGATGGTTATATTTGTTTTTTGGATTTTCATTCTTATATAGGTTCCTATTGTAAACATTAGATTAGAGTTAGATTTCTATAAATTAATGAGTGGATGTGGAGTTATTGTTAGACTAATCTACCAGATCATATCTATATTATGACTAGTTTTCAATAAATTATGTTGGAACGAAAGGGATCTATGAATCACTCTTTTCTAAAACATCTTATGTTAACCATTTTAAAATTATGAACCTGATCTAAACATCTTGCTACAATGAAACAAATTATTGAGATTCAAATGATTCTAAGAGAAAGAAAATGATCCTTTACAATCTCATTGCAGAGTATATACAAGTTCTGATTCTAAAAAGCATGAAAATAATATTTTAACATTGACTACAGAGTATATACAAGTTCTAATTCTAAGAGAATGAAAACAATCTTTATTTAGTTGACTGTAATTAAGCGAAAAAAATTAAAGAAACTAAACCATTAAACAACTGCTAAGGAATCCAAATGCAAACGCAATAATGAGATTTAACTAAGTTATGACAAAATGATAAAATAGTGAATTAAGGAAACTAAACTTGAACAAAATGAGAATGCGATAACAAAAATAAATAAAATGAAATAAAATTGACCTCGACTGTTTGCAGGGGCCCTCCGCATACAGTGGGTGTAAATCACATTCAAATACACATCCAATAACATCAATGTAACTTCAGTTACATACGAGAATAAAAGGGTTGTTTGACATAGTTTCCTCAAAGATTAACTCATCATTTACAGTGGATACATATTTATAAAAATGTGTGCTCAATAGTTCGAGACTTTTACCCCTACAAGTCTTTTAATCAATCCTTATTCAATTTTGAAACTTAAACAGTAAAAGAATTATCTCGATGATTTTCTATTTGTAAAGAAAATGAGAGAAACGTGATGCAATCAGAATTCTACTACTATGTGTTTCACCCGTGCCTTTGACTGTGCCACTGTGTGATTCCTTCAGTGAATTGGATCAAGCGAATAGGAGGAGATCCATGAGGGGATTGATCCTCAACCTCCCATGCACTTCCTTCATTCTTTGGCACACTAGAACCCCGTAAACCATGGAGATAGCTGCAAATTTGTAAATTGTTGCAGAATCATGTTAATTCTGTAGCTAATGAAATATTTAACATAATAATAAGGCATATTAAAGAATATGAAAAATAAGACATATAAGTGTTTTTACCTTATCAAAATCTATGATTTTACTGCTTTTATTAATTTGATAGCGATGATGAAAAGAGGAAAATGGATGAAAACATGTGTCAAAACAAAATAGTTAAGGAACTCTATATTCGCCCACACTAAATATTTTGTATGTCCTCATACAAAACACAAAATTGATATCTTTTTTTAACTACTACATTTCCTTGGACACTGTTGGGTCCCTATAATACTAGTGATTACCCCATTACTATTGTAGTTGTACCCCTTATTAATATTGTTGTGCCCCTATTATCCCCATATTGTTATTACTGTGCCCCATAGAATCGCTCTATTGTTATTTTTGTGGCTTTATATTATTATTGTTAGGTCGGCTAGGTTATATTGTGACTCCTTAGACTCCTATATAGAAAGGAGGTTTTGTCATTTGAATCATCCAAGAATTTTTCATTTATGTAATTTAAAGGAGGTTTCCCCTCGAAGAGGCTGAATTCTAAGGCGTTTATCTATCTTTTCTATCTTTTTCTTGAGCTGGTTTCATAACATTTGGTATCAGAGCTTTGGATTCTAGGGTTTTGCTGCTCCAAACAGGTCACTGTGGCATTTTCGCTATAACTTTTTTTCTGCGATGTTTCAGAAGTTGCAAAAAAAAACCCATTTGAGAAGAAATCACGCTGAACCTCGGGTCTAAATTTTAGAGCTGTTCGCGCTATATTTGCGGAGATATGATCTAAGGAAGTTGGTCTTTTTGCAGACTCCCGAATTACATTCCAAACAGGTGACTTGGGGAAAAGCGTCATAACTTTATCTCTAGGGATCGGATTGAAATTTCGTAAGAAGGTACAGAAAGAGGACGGACTATAGTTTCTTGTATACATTTTTCATATCCAAAGGTCAAAACAGTGACTCGTGGCACGTCGTACAAGTTCGCTCTACTGAACTAGTCTATAATCAAGTCACTGTGGGAGATTTCATAACGCTTCCTTGGAGAATCCAATTTGGGTCAGACTTTTGGCATTGGAAAGAGGACATAGAGGGCTACTGCAGGTCACAAATTTAGATCTAGATGATTGGAAAGTACAGAGATACATCAGATGCAATATCGAGCTCCTACAAAGTGAAAAAAGGTGTGTAGATTTCCTTAAATGTTTGCTTAAGCTTGGTTTGAAAATTTATTTTGAAGGAATTCAAAGGGCATAGTAGAGCATTATTATCAGTGATTGATGCCTCGAGGAAAGAAAATGCAAACACCAAGTAAGGAACCTGAAAGCTCTAGCATGACTCATGAAGAAGAGGAAGAAATGCAACATGATATATCAAAATTACAAGACCAAGTGCAACAACTGTCCCTTGCACAAAAAGGAACAGAGTCTAAGATGGATGGTTTAAAGAAAGGCATAGAAGCTAAGATAGATTGTTTAAAGAAAGGTGTAGAAGCTAAGATGAATGATGTGGAAGCTAAGATGGATGATTTGAAGATAGATTTGAAGACAGACATGGAAGAATTGAAGATAAATATGAATAAGTTGCTACAAGAAAGGGTCACTAATGGTGAAAGGGTAGTAAAGGAAACTCATGATGAGAAGAAAAGAAATGTTAATCATGATTCCATAGACTCTAATGTTGGATCAAAGACCCACCATATTCCAAAAATCGATATGAGGAAGTTTGATGGCAAGGATCCCGCAACATGGATATTACAGATGGAGCAATTTTTCGATCTCAATAATGTGAAAAACACACAAAAGGTACGTATTGCAACTTTATATTTGGAACCAAATCAGTTTGTATGGTATCAATGGCTTTGCTCTCGTAAACAATTTATCACTTGGGAAATTTTTATGGAAGAATTGATAGCACATTATGAGGATACAAAAAGCAACACTTTTTTTAGCCAATTGATAAGTCTCAAACAAAAGGGTTCAATAATGGAGCACATTGAGGAGTTCCAAAAATTGAACATAAGGGTAAAAGATATTCCAGAGGAGCATAGGATTGATGTGTTCATAGGGTCTTTAAAGGATAATATCCAACATGATGTTCGCCTTTGGGAACCTGATTCATTAGAGAAGGCATTCAGGTTAGCAAGAAAAATGGAAAGCAAAATTAGGGCAACCAGGAAGCATACCACTCACAACTATAAAGACGGAAGTGTCATTTCCGCTAGTCTTCCACAACCTATAAGGTTGACACCACAACAATTGGAAGAAAAAAGAGCAAAAGGGCTTTGTTACAGTTGTGATAGCAAATACACTAAAGGTCATAAGTGTGCTGAGAAGAAATTATTCTACATAGATTGTGAAGAGGAAGAAGAAAAGGAGCAAGAAAGGTCAAAAGAAGAGGATATACTCCAGGAACAAAGCCTAGATAAAGAAGAAATGAATCTGACCATATCTTGTAATGCATTGGCAGGAATTACCACTCCTCAAACCATCAAGATAGAAGGAAAAATCAAGAAGAAAAAGGTAACAGTGTTGATTGTTTCAGGAAGTACCCACAATTTTATTCATTGTAAGGTAGCAAGAGAATTAAATTGCTTCTTATATCCAGCACCAGAGTGTCAAGTGATGGTTGCAAATGGAGGAACAATAAATTACTCGGAAAAGTGCCATAATATCAAGCTATCCATGGGAGAATATGTATTGACTAGCCCAATGCTTCCATTCTAATGGGAGGTGCTGATGTTGTACTAGGAGTCCAATGGCTACAATCCTTGGGTACAATAGCTTTTAATTTTCAAGAACTTTTCATGAAATTTTCTGTGGAAGGAAAGGAAGTTGAATTAAGGGGTATTGCAGGGAAACCAGGAAAGATAATCAGCTCTAACGGTATGACAAAGCTTCTAAAAAAGGAACAAAGAGGTGTAATTGCACAATTATGTTCGCTAGATGTGTCCATAGTGGAATCATCTATTTCTCTAGATCTCCAAAAAGTCTTGGACAATCATTCCAAGGTATTTGAGACTCCCAAAGGTCTCCCACCTATTCGTGATCATGATCATGCTATTCATCTGATTCTAGGAAGTGTTCCTCCAAACATCAGGCCGTACAGATATCCCTATGCCAAAAAGTGTGAAATTGAACGTATGGTTGCAGAAATGCTAGAGGCTGGTATAATTTAACCAAGTCAAATTTCTTTCTCTGCTCCAGTCATATTGTTGCACAAGAAGGATGGATCATGGCACATGTGTCCGGATTATAGGGAGCTCAACAAGCTCACTATTAAAGATAAGGTTCCCATTCCTGTCATTGATGAATTACTGGATGAATTGCATGGATCAATTTACTTCACCAAGTTGGATCTTCATTCAGGATATCATCAGATTAGAATGAAGATTGAAGACATTCCGAAAATAGCATTTAGAACTCATGAGGGTCATTATGAATTTTTGGTCAGGCCTTTTGGCCTTACCAATGCACCTTCAACATTTCAAGGTTTGATGAATTCAATTTTCAAACCATTCCTTAGAAAATTTGTGTTAGTATTTTTTGATGATATACTAATCTACAGCAAGTCTTGGAAGGATCATGTTGAACATGTTGACAGGGTGCTAAAACTATTTGAGGAGAAACAATTATATGCAAAAAGATCCAAATGTTTCTTTGGAGTACAAGAGGTGGAATATCTGGGTCATATTGTATCTCATGAAGGAGTTAAGGTAGACCCTAGCAAAATTAAAGCCATTAAGGAATGGAAAATTCCCACATCCATAAAGCATCGGCGAGGATTTCTCAGGTTGACAGGGTATTATTGCAAGTTTGTTAAGAATTGTGGGAGAATAGCAGCACCTCTAATAACATTATTGAAGAAAGATGCATTTTCATGGACTCCAGAAGCAACAAAGGCATTCGAACATCTTAAAGAGGCAATGTGCCAAGCACCGGTCTTAGCTACACCGGACTTCACAAAAACCTTTATTGTGGAATGTGATGCTTCAGGAAATGGAATTGGTGTTGTTTTAATGCAAGATGAAAGACCCATTGCTTTTGAAAGTCGTCCAATCAAGGGAAAGTTCTTACACAAAGCTATTTATGAGAAGGAAATGTTGGCAATACTCCATGCACTTAAGAAATGGCGACCCTGCCTAATGGGAAAACACTTCAAGGTAAAAACGGATCATGATAGCCTTAAATACTTTTTAGAACAAATATTATCCTCTGAAGAGCAAGAAAAGTGGGTCACAAAGATGTTGGGTTATGACTTTGAAATCATCTACAAAAATGGGAAGCAAAATGTGGTGGCAGATGCACTCTCAAGAAAGGATGAGGATGTGGAAGCATTGTTGTGCGCCATTTCTATTATCCAACCAGATTGGATAAACGAAGCAAGGGAGGAATGGAAGAATGAAGAAGAAGTGTAGGAACTTATTCGAAAGTTACAACAAGATTGCAGTATGTCTGATACATTTAGCTGGCAAATTGATTCGTTATGGTACAAAGATCGCTTATACCTCTGTAAGAATTCCCAGCTAAAACAAAAGATTCTTTTGGAATTGCACACTTCTCCCTTAGGAGGGCACTCAGGATTTTTAAAAACTTACCACAGGGTTAAGAAGAATTTTTTTGGGATGGCATTAAATTAGATATTCAAAAGTTTGTGGCGGAATGTTTGGTTTGCCAACAAAATAAAGTTGAAACAATTAAGACACTGGGTCTATTACAACCTTTATCCATTCCAAGCCAACGTTGGGAGGAGGTTTCAATGGATTTTATCACAGGTTTACCCAAGTCTGAGGGAAAGAGTGTCATCATGGTGGTAGTTGACAGACTTACCAAGTATGCACACTTTTGTGCATTATCACATCCATTTAAAGCCAATACAATTTCTACTGCATTTATGGAAACAATTCAAAAGCTACATGGAAACCCAAAGATTATTGTAAGTGACAGAGATCCCATTTTCACTGGAAATTTTTGGACATAATTATTTTCTTGTCTTGGTACTCAGTTAGCTCATAGCTCATCTTATCATCCTCAATCTGATGGGCAAACTAAGATAGTAAACAAATGTTTGGAAGGATATCTTCGTTGCTTTGTATCTGATAAATAGACAAAATGGGTCAAATGGTTGCCTCTAGCTGAATGGTGGTATAACACTTCCTTCCATACAGCAACAAAAATGACCCCATTTATGGCACTTTATGGGTATCAGCCACCATCCATCACATCATATTTAAGAGAAAATTTTAAGGTTCAAGCAGTGGAACATTACATTGAACATCAACAACAAGTCCTCCAACTCTTAAAGGATAACCTCGTGTTGGCATAGAATAGAATGAAACAACAGGCAGATCAAGATCGTAGCAAAAGAAGTTTTGATGTAGGTGATTGGGCATTCCTACGACTACAACCATATAAGCAAATGTCGCTTAAGCAAGCTAAGAAGGATAATAAATTATCACCAAAGTATTATGGTCCATACAAGGTGTTGCAAAAGATTGGTACTATGGCATACAAATTGGAGCTTCCTGCAGCTTCTCTATTGCACCCAGTTTTCCATGTTTCATTTTTAAAGAAGGTTATAGGCGACAAGCTCCCAGTTCAAACAATATTGCCAGAACTTGACGAGGAAGGAAAAATTATATTGGAACCAGAAGCAGTCACAGAAACAAGAACTCGACAACTACGAAATTGATCAATTTTGGAGTACCTTATCAAATGGAAGAACTTATCCGCTGAAGATTCCACATGGGAGGATGAGAAGTTTATACAGAAGCATCCAGAACTTCTCAAGCGTTGAGGACAACACTTTTTTGAAGGAGAGGGGCATGTTGGGTCCCTATAATACTAGTGATTACCCCATTACTATTGTAGTTGTACCCCTTATATTGTTGTGCCCCTATTATCCCCATATTGTTATTACTGTGCCCCATAGAATCCCTCTATTGTTATTTGTGTGGCTTTATAGTATTATTGTTAGGTCGGCTAGGTTATATTGTGACTCCTTAGACTCCTATATATAGAAAGGAGGTTTTGTCATTTGAATCATCCAAGAATTGTTCATTTATGTAATGTAAAGGAGGTTGCCCCCTCGAAGAGGCTGAATTCTAAGGCGTTGATCTATCTTTTCTATCTTTTTCTTGAGCTGGTTTCATAATAGACACTTCTACCATTACATATAACTTTATCCTTTTCAATTTCTTACCAGTCACTACCATCCTTGCTTTTCTCATGAGGATCTTGTATTTCAAGTTTATAACATGTCTCTGTAAAGCCTTATTTTTCTTCTTCAGTTTCCTGTTCTTCTTAAACCATAGACTTAGATGTAAAAGGATCTTATCACTCTTAGCTATTTGGACTTCATTTTCTGCTTTCAAGGCTTAATTTTCATTTTTAATGTACTTGTTTAATATCTCCAGTTCGAAAATTTATTATTTTTATACAATTATTATTGAGGTTCTTATGGTTCATTAAACTATAATTCTTATTCCTCTTGAATTGGAATCAATGTTCTTTCTAAATCCCTTTTCTCCAGGGATTCGATATAATAATAAATCTCTTGCTACATAGGATCAATTTCTAGTGTTCTTCGACTTGACTCTTAGGGGGCAAGGTGAAAGTTGGTGATGAAACCCTTGGAGATGTTCTCAGAGAAATTCCTGAATCTTCTTTTGCCTCTAAGTTTTCTTCTGTTTCTACATCAATATTCTCTATGTTTTTTGAGGCTAATTCTTTTGCTGAGTTGAGTCTGGTACTCCTTCCTAGACCTGTGACAGGGGTATTTTGAGTTTTCTTCCTTTCTATTTTAGGCTTCTCTATTTGAGGTGAAATCTCTGTCTCTTTGGTGGCTTTCTTTCTTCTAACATCTCTTTTGTTTATTTTATCTAAAATTTCTACAAGAAGGATGTCATCCTTTGACAATTCATGTGACTGATGCGGTTCTTGTTCCATTGTTCTATCAATTTTTCTTCTCCTCCCCTCAGATCATATCTCCACAAATATAGCATGAAAAGCTCTGAAATTCAGACCCAAGGTTCAACGCAAGTTCTTCTCAAATTAGTTTTTTTTGCAACTTCCGAAATGTCGCCAAAAAACGTTATAGCGAAAATGCAACGATGACCTGTTTGGAGCAGCGAAACCCTAGAATCCAAAGCTCTGATACCAAATGTTATGAAACCAGCTCAAGAAAAAGATAGAAAAGATAGATCAACGCCCTAGAATTCAGCCTCTTCGAGGGGGCAACCTCCTTTACATTACATAAATGAACAATTCTTGGATGATTCAAATGACAAAACCTCCTTTCTATATATAGGAGTGTAAGGAGTCACAATATAACCCATCTGACCTAACAATAATAATATAAAGCCACAAAAATAACAATAGAGGGATTCTATGGGGCACAGTAATAACAATATGGGGATAATAGGGGCACAACAATATTAATAAGGGGTACAACTACAATAGTAATGGGGTAATCACTAGTATTATAGGGACCCAAAATTTTGCAATATTTCTATGACTTTCTTTTTCTGTATTTCTTCCAAGTTTTCATTGATATTCAAAATTTTCCTTGGAAAAATTTCTATTGAAGAATTTCCAAATTTTTCCATAGAATGTAAATACATTTGTCTAGATGATAAATATTCAATATTACAGTGTTCTTGAAAATTTTGACAATTGCCACAATATAAAAAGGGTTCATTATTTTCTATCAAATATAAAATTTGATCCTCTTCATTTATTTCTGCAATAGTGAAAACAGTTTGTATATCATTATCATCATCTATCCATTCTTCATTTTCTACTTCTATCATTATTTTTGTAGGTAGGCACAATGTAAATTTCTTTGTCAAGATTCCGTTTGAGATAAACATGACACTTGATCTACAACTGATAAAAGAATCAGTTGTAGCTAACCATGGTCTTCCTAGAATTAATGGATGTCCTCCTAAATTATTCTTGGGTGTTAAAATCATGAAATCAATAGGACATTCTGAAGAATCTAAGGATACATATATATATCTTCTAACACGCCATCAAGTTTAATTATAAACCTATCTGCTAATTGTAACAATGTTGGTGTGTATTGAAGATTAGGAAGCTTCAATTTATCCATAGTTTGTTTTCTCACTATGTTTGTGACTTCTCCTAGGTCAATCAGCGTGTTTTGTATCTCAATTCCATTGATGTGTGTTTACACAATGGGGATTCCTAGATCTAAATATTTTTGAATTGTTTTCTTCCCCATCATGATATCTACAATTCTCCCAACTAGTTCAATTCTTCTCATTTCTTTTCTTTTTCTTCCTAATATTTGAGTACTTAATTCCTTAATTGTTTTTGCAAAAAAATGTATTTCTTTTATTGCTTGCAATAAAAAACACACATTTTTTAATTCATCTAACATATCATAATCAGGCAATATGATTTGTTTCTCTACTCCTTTATCAATTTTAAACCTTTTAGGAAAAGGTGGCCTTGAGACAGATACTGAAGGCTGTTCTATAATAGGAGTATTATCAGAACGCATATTAATTTTGTTCTGCTTGAATATTTTCTTTCTGAGGAAGGAAAATATCTTCTTCAGGGTCATTATTATATTTTTGGGAATTATTTTTTGTTTCCTGAATAACAACAGATGGTTTGTTCCTTTCTAATACTCTACCAGACCTTAATTGAACATTACTCAGATCTAAGGGAATTATCATATAAGTTTGAGGATTATGTCCTTCTAAGTTGTAAACAGGTTGTGAAGCTTTATTTTTTGGATTTGGGAGTGGTTGAATAGGTAATTGATTTGGCCTTTGTGGAAATGGCAAAGAAAGTTACGGATTTACATTTTGAGCTTGAGCTTGAGATAACTGGTTGGGTTGAGGGAAGTCTTGTGGCGGAAATTTTGGATAAGGTGGGGGATATTGTCGATATTGAGAATATCTTCCATAAGGTTTTTCCATCCTTGATTCCAATATTGTGGTTGTGGGTGAGCCCAAGGTTACCATGGCATAGGTGGATTCCAATTATCTTGTGAATATTGTGCAAATTGTTGAGGATTAAAGCCTTGAGTTTGAATTGTTTGAGGATTTTTCCATGGTCATTTGGCAATAAAGTAAAGAGGGTCTACCCGATTTGGTATTCCTTCTTCACTGAACATCGCCTTAAGACCTGGTATAGAGGGAAATTATCTTGTATTGTGATTCTCTGCATATATAACACATGTTTCTATGCTTTTAAATCTAAAGGACATTCTCTTAGAGCATGTTTCTTTCTACACCTAGGGAAAAACATGGATAATGCAACATTTTCGAATTTTTTCTTGTTCTGTATTTTAAGGGTGTTAATTTTCTTGCTAAGACTCCCTAAAATATTTGTCTTAAAATTATCAAGAAAAATACTTAATTCTGCCATACTTACTGTCCCGGATGTAGATTTATTTACTCTTGATAAAAGAGGATCCCTTGGACTTTTCCCGGTTCTTTCTTTACCGCTTGAAATATGTACACATAGATCACAAATATATGCAAATGGTAACTGAGAAATATCTCCTTTTCCCATTAGATTTAGAAGATCAATCCACTCATCTTTAATGGATTTTACTATGATAGCTTTCAAAGTTTCCTCATCCAGATTATTCACTTTTTCCCTTTTGATATTATAAACAAATCTTTCAACAAAATCTTCAAGATTTTAAACTTCTTTTTGTACCATTTTAAAGACTACTTTAATGTTATGATGCATGCAATAATCCTTATATTTCTTCGAGAATTGTTCTTTCATTTATGCCCATGTTCTTATAGAATTCGTTCCTAAACTCATAAACCATTTTAATGTTGAATCCTTCAAGGTGGCAAGGAACAATTTTAGTTTTTGAGCATCATGAAATTGATCATATGATCTACATAATACTTCAAATTCAAAGAGAAATGTATCTTGGTCTTCACTTCTTATTACATGAAAATTAGGGAGGATAGAAGGTGAGACGTTTTTCATTGTTAATGATGTATCCTCATCAAGGATAGGGAATCCAAAAAGTTCTGGATCTCCTCTTCTTTCACCTCTACCACCACCTCTTCCACCTCCTGTCTTTCCTCCTCTTCCTCCCCCAATCCTATTTTGTTCACTACTGACTTGTGTACTTCTCCTTCTCCCTCTCCAGCCATGATGGATTCCTCAGAATAAATATCCAGTTCTACAACAGAATTATCGAGCCTTTCTTCTAGTTCTTCTGGTTCCTCTATCAATGGTTTGAAGTAGGTTTCGTCTTTCTATTCTTTAATAGGAACTTCCAAATCTTGAGCTAGAAGTTATTTTCCAGTTGAAGATATGAAAATTATTCTTGTTGTTAGGGATGTAGGATCTACCTCAATTACAACTTCTTTTGATGAAGTTGGTGAATCTTTAGGTTGGATTTCAGATCTCAAGACTTCAAGAAATCTATATTGGCCTATTATGGCTGGAATTCGAGTTTGTATGGGTGGTGTGGCACTACAAGGTCATGGTGGAGTGAGTGATGATGTGGGAATTAGGTTTCTTCATCGACCTATAATCCTACCCCTAGATTCTCTTTCGCTATGCATATCATGTTTTTTTTCTAAGACTTCTATTTACACTTCTCCAGCAACGATGCCAAAATGTTTCGTCAATTTAATGTTCTTAAATTGCATGCATAAATTATCGACCGGAGTTGGGAAACTTATGAAGTGCAAGTGCACTATATATGTTACAAGCCTTTTTTTGAATTGTAGGATGATGGTTATATTTGTTTTTGGGATTTTCATTGTTATCTAGGTTCCTATTGTACACATTAGATCAGAGTTCGATTCTCTAAATTAATGAGTTGAGGTGGAGCTTGTTGGCATTATGATGTATGTGTTGTAATTGGTGGCAACCCACTTGTGGCAGAACAACTCACTTGTATATGGTAACTAGATGAATCTAGATAAGAGATATCATATGTGACAGAATGCATGATAGTAGTGTTTACAGATGTGATGAAATGCAGGACAGCTTCAAGGAATCATTTTAGAATGCAACTCACTCAGATGAAAGATCACAATATAACATGTAAATAGCAAATAATTACATATGACTCTTCACAGAATGAAGAAAGAGAGGCATACGCAGGTTCACCATTGACCAAGCTGCGTATACATGCCGGTTCACTCTATACAAGTTGTGTATACATGCACATGCACTTTCACAGAAGGAAAAGCATGTATACCTTGGAAAACTAAAGTTTTGGTCTGAATTATTTGGTCCATGGTATTTTGATCCATGGTATTGGTCCAAGGTATCTAGTCCGAGGTATTGACCCTAGGTATTTCGTCTAAGGTATTGGTCCTAAGTGGTTTTGGTCCATGGTATTGAGAAAGGCCTAAAACTATAAAAGGAGGAGAATATAATTAGGCCAAGGTGTGCAAGTATCGAATATCTGACGAAGTGTGAGATCTAGTATGCAGGTTATTGGGTTATGGTGCATTGTTGGATCTGAACCAAGGATAAAACTTAGCTGATGATGAGGGATTAGATCTAATGATGGATCAAGATCTTAAGGTGTAAAATGAACTATCATTAGGTTTTTTTTCTCATGTATATTCTAGATCTGAATTCTGACGTATATATTATTCTGTAAATGATATGATCTGGGTATCACTAAAGTCTGGAATAGTTGCAGAATTCTAATTTTATATTTGTAGATATATATGCTTGTTGGCTTTGAGGAAAGCGCGTATGCATGTACGTTTGACACATGGAAGTAGCGTATACCTTATAAAATATGTTTGAGTTGTCTCTGTTTGTTGTTGCAGTGTTCTGGGTTTTGGGTTGGGTTCTGGTTACTGTATTCTGGTGACAGCATTCTGAATGATTTGATTGACGGTTATTCAAAGCAATTGATTGATTCAGTTGTGGTCGGTTCAAAAGGAGATTGGTTGATGCAGATATATTTGATGATTGAATGATGTTGTTGATGGATCCAGTCTAAAAATTTATGAAACGTGGTCCCTGGAAGAAAAGAGAAGGTTGTAGCGTTCTATAGGCTGGCACCTGCATACTAGTAAACATATCATCTAGTACAAGAGTTAGGGGGTTGTAGCTCCCTTCTAGTAGAAGCTGGAGAATGAGAGAAGGTTGTAGTCTTCTGAAAGTAGAAGCCTGCGTACTGGTATAAGACTACACTAGTACAAAAATTGTAAACAAAATTTTCTTATTATTAAAAGAAGACAGAGATGACAGCAACAGGTGGTTTTCACCCACATTGGGTTTCCACCTTATATCTTGGTGTTCATGTTTGTTGCTTATGTGTGATGTTTTATTCTTCTTTTACTGCATTGTCTAATGAATTCCTGATATACTGATTAAAGTTCAATACATGATAATTTGGGTAAATCAAAATATCTCTACATATACATTGGTTGCATTAAGTACAGCTGTGTATACACGCTAGTTAACTGAGCTGAAGTAGCGTATACAAATCAGTTTTGAAAATTAAATTATTGATTGGATAATACTAATTCAGCCCCCTACAAGTATTATTTCCAACAATTGGTATCAGAGTAGGTCCTTTAGAAGAAGATTGATCGCTTGAAGAAAGATCCATCATCATGAGTAATCAAGAAAGCGGGGGATCCATTAGACCACAAATCTTTGATGGGAGCAACTTTGTTTATTGGAAGGTAAGAACCAAAGCTTATCTTCAATCACCTGGAACAGATGTCTAGGAAATCGTGGAAGGAGGATATGCATTTCCATCACCAATTCCTACAGATATGGCAGGTAAAAAGCAATATGAAACCAAAGCCAAGGTTGTCAATACATTATTGGGAAGTCTATCGCAATGAGAGTTTGTCAAAGTTATGCAGCTCAAATTAGCCAAAGAAATATGGGACAAAATTATTCTAAGCTATGAAGGAGACTCTTAGGTAAAACGTGCTAAATTGCAAACTCTCATAATTCAATATGAAACTCTCAAGATCCACAATGATGAAAGTATAGCTAGTTACTTATTATGTATACATGAGGTTGTTAATTGCATGAAGAATCTAGGTGAAGAGATAAAGGAAGTTACCTTAGTTGAAAAATTTCTAAGATCCTTATCTGCTAAATTTGAATCAAAAGTATTTGCCATAGAAGAAAAGCAGGATCTACAGACTATTACTATGACACAGCTTCATGGAATCTTAACTGCCTTTAAGATGAGAAAAGGAGGTCCATTAGATATGAGAGAAACCACATTTAAAGCTTCAACAAAAGGAAAAGAGGAACTCAATGAATCAGAACATATTTCTAAAGAAGAAGAGGAAGTAAATTTTGTCATGAAGCTTCAGTGGGGTTTCGAAAGATTCGAAGGTAAATTACCTTTCAAATGTTTTTCCTGTGGTAGAGTCAGTCATTATGCTGCCAAATGTCCTCATAAAGATGATAAAGGGGAGGAATCTTCAAAATGGAATAGAAAACAAAGTGTAAGTAAAAAGAGCTACCATACTCATGAAGATAACAATGGTTTACCAAATAGTGATGAAGATGAAAATAGTAATGACTATAGACTTCTCATGGCCTATGAAGATAATGATTTTTTGGATGCTTTAGATGAAGATGACCTTTATGAAGAAATCTCTAAACTCAAAATCTGTTTAGAAGAAAAGAATATGATTATAGATACCTTGACATACCAACTTGCTGAAAGAGAAAAACACAATGAAAAACTAGAATGTGAAATTGTGGGTCTAAGAAAGGATCTTGAGAAAAAAAAGCTTTTAATCTTATATTTCCTAAATGATAAGAAACCTTAGATGAAATTATCAAAGTGCAGCATTCTCCTATAATAAAGATAGGTTTTGGATATACTAAAGAAGCATCTCAATCACAGAAGCCGTCAACCTCCACTAAAAGCTATCTTGATGCAACAAAGGTCAGTGAACAATTTGACAATCGTCAGCAAAGGCATAAAGCAGATCACTAGGTAAATTAGGCTCAATTTACTTCAGGGATGAACAGAAGCCACAACCAACCTCAGGTAAATCGTACTCAATTTTCTTCGAAGATAAATATCAATAGAAACTACAATCACCAGGTTAGTAGATTCGATAATCGTAGGAACTTCTTTAATGGTAAATGTTTCTCATGTCATAATTTTGAACACAAAGCAGCTCAATGTGTTGCTTACAAAACCATCATGACTAGAGAAGCATGAAATCAAAGGAATGTGACAAGGATCAAGAAAATTTCCTATAATAACTTTTCTCTTCTTGAAAATGAAATAGAATGCTCAATCTATAACAACTTTGGCCATGCAGAATTTGAATGCAGGAGTAAATTTCAACAAAAGGAGAAAACTCCATTAAATCCCAAAATATGGAAAAAGAAAGAACCACAAACAGAAAGATGTGGTATAGCCTTGTATGCAGAAGGACAATAAAACTTGTGGTACATCGACAGTGGATGATCAAAACACATGACAGGTGACAAAGAAAAACTACACTCAAATAATGCCTTAGAAAAGGAAAAGAGTGTCTCATTTGGAAACGACACTCCTGCTGTCATAAAAGATAAAGGTTTTTTTCTTGAAAGAAAAATTTAAAGATGGGAATGTTATGTATGTTGACGGCTTAAAGCATATCTTGTTGACTGTGAGTCAAATGTGTGATCAAGGAAATGAAGTAGTGTTTCAATCAAATGGATGTGTTGTTCGTGAGCTCGATACAGGAGAAACTGTGATCAAAGGTACAAGAAGTCCAAACAACCTATACATACTCAAGGGAGGACAACGACAGTGCTATCTAAGAAAAAATGATGAAAACTAGCTATGGCGTAGAATATTGGGACATCTAAGATTTTCTCAAATAAGGAAATCATGGAGATTCCAAGCTGTTCGTGATCTTCCAGAAATCAAAATTCCTAAAAATACTATATGAAAATCATGTCAATTCAGTAAGCAAACCAGATCTCACTTCATCAAAAAGGAAGGGTCAGCCAGTAAGCCTCTTGAACTTTTTCATATTGATTTATGTGGACCATCAAGGAAAAAGCCACCTTGTGGAGAAGAATACTCTATATTGTTCATTAATGATTTTTCTAGAATGTGTTGGATAAGTCTTCTAAAGCATAAAAATGAAGCATTTGAAAATTTCAAAGCCTTCAAAGCTTTGGTTGAAAATGAATCAGATCACATAATCAAATGCCTCAGATTTGATCAAGGAGGGGAATTTATCTCGGATGAATTCTTTGACTTTTGTGAACAACATGGAATAAAAAGGCAGTTCTCCACTGCAAGGACTCCTCAGCAAAATGGAGTGGTAGAAAGGATGAACATAACTATTCAACAAATGGCTCATTCTATGCTAAATGAATCTGGAACTCTTGCAACCTTCTGGGGTGAAGATGCATTTGTCGTCCTCACTATTCTCAACCAAGAAAATTTTCGGGTAAACAACACTCAAAATCCACATGAACTTTGGTATGGTAAGACTCCTCCTATAAAATACTTCAAATTTTTTGGAAGCAAATGTTACATCAAAAGGGTTGATGAAAAACTTGGTAAGTTTGAACCCAGAGAAGATGAAGGTATTCTTCTTGGCTACTCTTCGTGAAGTAGAGGATACAAATGTTATAATAAAAGACTTGAGAAAACTATTGAAAGTATTGATATTCTGATTGATGAAGCATGAAAAAATCCAAAACAGATAAAAACCGAAGATTATGACAATGAAGAAGATGAGGATCATTTTCCCACATCAAATCACACTGACTCTGAAGAAGAAACCAATGAAACACCAGAAGAAGAGATAACGATAGAAGAAAAGACCCCGTCCAGGTATGTTCAGAAAAATCATCCAGAAACTCAAATTTTATGGGAAAAAGGGGCAGGTGTGCAGACAAGAAGAACTACTGCCGAAACCTCATGCTATCTAGCATTACTATCTTCCACTGAACCTCAAAATGTAAATGAAGCATGCAGAGATGAATGTTGGGTCAAGGCCATGAACGAAGAACTTGAGCAAATTGAAAAGAATAATACTTGGGAATTAGTTCCTAGACCTCGTGATAAGAACATCATAGGAACCAAATGGATATTCAAAAACAAGCTGAATGAAAATGGAGAAGTTATAAAAAACAAAGCCAAACATGTTTGCAAAGGATATGCTCAATAAGAAGGTATAGATTTCGAAGAAAATTTTGCAACCGTTGCTAGACTTGCAGCCATAAGAATGTTTCTTGCTCTTTCTAGTTTTCAGAAATTCAAAGTATACCAAATGGATGTAAAATCTGCCTTTCTTAATGGAGACTTAGAGGAGGAAGTATATATTGAAAAACCAAAAGGATTCATTCTTGGAAATGATGCAAAACTTGTATGCAAACTTAGAAAGGCTCTCTATGGTCTAAAACATGTTCCAAGGGCCTAGTATTACCGTCTTGACAAATATCTCCACCAACAGGGTTTTTCAAAGGGGTCAGCAGATAACAATCTATATACAAAGATTGACACTGGTAAATTGCTAATAATTGTTGTTTATGTTGATGATATCATTTTTGGTAGCAATGAAGAATCCATGAGTTAGAATTTTGCTTCAGTAATGCAGCAAGAATTTCAAATGTCCTTGCTTGGTGAGCTTACCTACTTTCTTGGTCTACAAGTTCAGCAAAATAAAGATGGTATTTTTCTCTCACAAACCAAATATCTAAAACATATCCTAAAAAAGTACGGCATGGAAGATTCTAAACTAGTGTGTACCCCAATGGTAACAGGATGCAGTCTCAGCTCAAATGATGAATCAACAGTGGTACATCAACCAACTTACAGATCCATGATTGGCAGTCTGCTTTATATAACAGGTAGCTGACTTCACATCATGCATGTAGTAGGAATAGTTCGAAGATTCCAAGAAAATCCAAAGGAATCACACCTTCAGCTAGTCAAAAGGGTTTTCAAATATCTTCAAGGAACATAGAACTTTGGTTTATTGTATCCTAGAGATACAGATCTTACACTTCATGCATAGACAAATGCAGATTGGGCAAGAAGCGTTGATGACAGAAAAATCACTAGTGGTGGTGCATTCTATATGGGTTCTAGGTTAGTGTCTTGGTTCAGCAAGAAACAAAGTCGATTTCATTATCTACAGCTGCATAATAATACATAGTTGCTGCATCTTGCTACACACAAGTACTTTGGATGATGCAATCCTTGCAAGACATTCAGATCACGTGTACTCCACCCATCTCCATTCTATGTGATAATACAAGTGCCATCAATATTTCAATGAATCCAGTCATGCACTTCAAGACCAAGCACATACCCATCAAATATAATTTTCTATGGGAACAAGTGCTTGAACAAAAGGTCAAATTGGAGTATGTTCCCTCGAAAGAATAGGTTGCTGATATATTCACTAAACCATTGCCCAGAGAGACATTTGAATATCTCAAACAAAAGATGAGAGTAGTTGCTGCATCATCTTGTTGTTAAACCCTATTTTTTCAGAGAAAGGTGGTTATACACGAGTTTCATGAAGAATAGTTGCATATATACGCAAGTTTCTATGGGCACAATCACTTATATGTTGGTTTGAAGAAAGGCAGTGGGAACAGACTCAGAGAAAGGGGGTCTGCCATGGTTTTGTTAATTATCTGCTTTGTTTAATGATGGTTACAATCTTCTAATAACATGTGGACATATATTGGTCCACATAAAGTTGTTGATAACTTGATTTATATCTGATTGATGATGATGCTTTGATATCTCTTACTAACATATGTAATGATCAGATCTGACAGTGAACAGGTGGAACAGGTTCAGGGGGAGAACATGGTATGCTTATAATAAAGCATTGTTTGCATTACGACTAGAAGTCTTTGCTACCTAATGAGTTCTTACTTTATGATGATAGGTTGATATTCACATATGTTGATTATCATGGTTGATGATGTGGGATGTTCCCTAGTGATGATATAATGAAGGTTCTTGTGGAAAGATCATGCAGTTCTTGATAAAGATTTCTATGCTGTTTTCACATACATATGATATGGTTTTGTGCTACCGCTTGGTGATATGACATATGCTTAGTTGATTCATGGAAGGTTATGACAAGGATACGAAGAAAGTTGATCTCGATGAGATCAAGAGGATGAGCTGATCTATGCCAACATACTTTGACACAGGTTGATGATGATGAACATATACAGGTTGTTGGTCTGGATGTTGTTGATAGATGCTGCTGATGGTGTAGATCATATGATAGTTTTTTATGCCTATCATGGTCTTGTTTAAGATATTTGGTCTCTATTATGTATTTAATGTATATCTTTTAATGTAATGGTTAAGAAAAGACCTAATTTGTAACCCCATTATGCATGGGATGGATGATGTAACATTTCTTATTTTTGACATGTATAAACAATTGATATATCCCCACTTGGTTGGGTGGATGAGTCAAATCTGGTATATCCCCACATGGTTGGGCGATGGATTTATGTATGAGTCATTGGTGATAGGAAGGTCATTTGTGATGTATGTATAGAGTCACGTTCTTCTTTTAGAACATTTTTTTGTAGACTTTTCTTATGCTCAGGGGGGAGCATGGACTTGATCATGGGAGCTAAATCAGCACACATCAGCATATCAGAGAATTCATCATGCAGTTAGTGGTTGCATGACCCTTTTCCCTTGATGTCAAAGGGGGAGTGTGACTTGGTGTGGTTGTTGTCATCAAGTCTAAAGGGGGATATTGTTGGCATTATGATGTATGTGTTGTACTTGATGGAAACCCACTTGTAGCAAAACAACTCACTTGTATATGGTAACTAGATGAATCTATAGAAGAGATATCATATGTGACAGAATGCATGACAGTAGTGTTTACAGATATGATGAAATGCAGGGTACCTCCAAGGAATCAGTTCAGAAGGCAACTCACTTAGATGAGAGATCACAGTATAATAGGTAAACAATAAAGAATTATATATCAATCTTCACAGAATGAAGAAAGAGAGGTATACGCAGGTTCATCATTGACCAAGTTGTGTATACACGCCAATGCACTCTATACAAGTCGCGTATACATACACACGCACTTTCACAGAAGGAAAAGTACTTATACCTTGGAAAACTAAATTTTTTCTCCGAAGTATTTGGTCCATGGTATTTTGATCCATGGTATTGGCCCAAGGTATCTTTTCAGAGGTATTGACCCTAGGTATTTGGTCCAAGGTATTGGTCCTAAGTGGTTTTGGTCCATGGTATTGAGAAAGGCCTAAAACTATAAAATGAGGAGAAGATCATTAGGCCAAGGTGTGCAAGTATCGAATATCTGATGAAGTGTGAGATCTAGTATGCAGGTTATTGGGTTATGGTGCATTGCTGGATTTGAACCAAGGATGAACCTTAGTTGATGATGAGGGATCAGATCTAATGATGGATCAGGATCCCAAGGCGTAAAATGAACTATCATTAGGTGTTTTTGCTCATGTATATTCTAGATATGAATTCTGACACATATATTATTCTGTAAATGATATGATCTGGGTATAACTAAAGTCTGGAATAGCTACAGAATTCTGAATTTATATTTGCAGATATATACGTTGGTTGGCTTTGAGGAAAGCGCGTATGCATGGAGGTTCAACACATGGAAGTAATTTATACCTTATAAAATATGTTTGAGTTGTTTTTGTTTGCTGTTGCAGTGTTCTAGGTTCTGGCTTTGGTTCTGGTCAATGTATTCTGGTGACAGCATTCTGAATGATTTGATTGATGGCTAGTCAAAGCAATTGATTGATTCGATTGTGGTTGGTTCAAAAGGATATTGGTTGATGTAGATATATTTGATGATTGAATGATGTTGTTAATGGATCCAGTCTAAAAAATTATGAAACGTGGTCCCTCGAAGAAAAGAGAAGGTTGTAGCCTTCTATAGGCTGACACCTATGTACTAGTAAACGTATCAGCTAGTACAAGAGCTAGGGGGTTCTAGCTCCATTCCAGTAGAAGCTGGAGAATGATAGAAGGTTGTAGCCTTCTGCAGGTAGAAGCTTGTGTACTGGTATAAGAATGCACTAGTACAAAGATTGTAAACATAATTTTCTTATTATTAAAAGAAGATGGAGACAATAGCAGCAGGTGGTTTTCACCCACATTAGGTTTTCACCTTATATTTTAGTGTTCATGTGTGTTGCTTATGTGTGATTCTTTATTCTAATTTTACTGTGTTGTCTAATGAATTCCTGATATACTGATTAAAGCTCAATACATGATAATTCGGGTAAATCAAAAGATCTTTTCATATACGCTGGTTGCATTAAGTACAGTTGTGTATACACGCTACTTCACTGAGTTGAAGTAGCGTATACAAATTAGTTTTCAAAATTAAATTATTGATCTGATAATACTAATTCACCCCCCCTCTCTGTATTATTTCCAAAAGAGCTATTGTTAGACTAATATACTAGATCATATCTATATTAAGTATCATTCGTATGACTAGTTTTCAATAAATTATGTTGGAACAAAAGAGATCTATGAATCAATCTTTTCTAAACCATCTTATGTTAACCATTCTAAAATTATGAGCCTATTGTCGCAATGAAATGAAGTATTGAGATTCAAATGATTCTAAGAGAAAGAAAACGATCCTTTGAAAGCTGACTGCAAATTATATACAAGTTTTGATTCTAAAAAGCATGAAAACAATATTTTAACGCTAACTACAGAGTATATACAAGTTCTGGTTCTAAAAGCATGAAAACAATCTTTATTTAGCTTACTGTAATTAAGCAAAAAAATTAAAGAAACTAAACCATTAAATGACTACAAAGGAATTCAAATGCAAACACAATAACAAGATTTAACTGAGTTATAATGAAATGATAAAATAATGAATGAAGGAAACTAAGCTAGAACAAAATGACAATGTGATAACAAAAAGCGATAAAATGAAATAAACTTGACCTCGACTATCTGCAGGGGTCCTACACATATAGTAGGTTTAAATCACGTTCAAATACACATCAAATAATAGAAATGTAACTTCAATTAAATAAGAGAACAAAAGGGTTGTTTCACACAGATTCTTCAGGGATTAACTACTACCTTTTTGTCATCATTTACAAAGGATACATATTTATAAAAGTGCATGCTCAATAGTTTGAGACTTCTACACCTACATGTCTTTTAATAAATCCTTATTCAAATTTGAAACTTAAACAGTAAAAACGTTATCTCGATGATTTTCTATTTGGAATGAAAATCGGAGAAACGTGATGCATTTAGACTTCTGCTGCTACGTGTTTGACTTGTACCTTTGACCACACCGCTGTTTGATTCTTTGAGTGAATTGGCGCAAGTGAATAGGAGGAGATTGATGGGGGGATCGATCCTCAACCGCCCAGGTGCTTCCTTGCTTCGTTGGCGCACCAGAACCTCGCAAACCATGGAGATAGCTGCAGATTTGTAAAATAGCTGCAAAATCATGTTAATTTTGTAGCTAATGCAATCTTTAACATAATAATAAGGCACATTAACAAACATGAAAAATAAGACATATAAGTTTTTTTACCTTATCAAAATCTATTATTTTTCTTCTTTTATTGAGTTGATAACAATTATGAAAAGAGGAAAATGGATGAAAAAGGGTGTCAAAACAAAACAGTTATGGAACTCTACAATTATATTAAGAAATAGTTCTTGTGGACATAGCCCTGCATTGGGGTGAAACATGGTAATTTGGTGCCTTCATGTGTATATGTTCTTATTATTTTTTTTAAAGTTGTATTTATTACAGTTTCTTTTGATTTCAGCACAACGATGGTGTATGGTTTTATATGATATGCTTAAGCGATTAATTTAATGTGGCGAAGTGATTTATGATTGTGAAAAATAAAAGAACATAATAACAACACATCTCTGCATCATTCAAGGCTGCAGAAACCTAGTTCTACATCCTCCCATAGTCACTTCAGATGAGACTACAATCTCCTTGCAGGTCATTGCCGAAAGGGCGAGTGGTTGAGGGTTTTTTTGGTGTGCAGTATAGATCAAAGCTAGGTGAGCCCAACCCAAGCCAACACATGATTCCATTGCTAGGAATGGGATATGTTTGAGGGATATTATGTGGATGTGGCACCTGTCAAAATGAAAGACTGGACAAAACTAAAAGAGCGATAATTTACGTAGCAAGAAAACAGAAACCCTTCTCCAACAACCAAAGATTGGTTACAGAAGTATATTTTTTATAGAACAATATACAATTTTCTTCGCTTCATTTCCTACTAAGATGTACAAGTGGATATCGAGGTTTACCGAAAGAAAGAATTGTTTTAAGGGTGAAGAACCTTTGGTGTGGACTCCTTAACTGATACAACGACTAAAAATCATTGACAATTGGATTTCAAGTGTTGTCAATTTCTAGATATATAGCACCTTTGGAGGATTAATTACTGAGTTTACGGTAGACTCAACTGTGTCATATGGTGCAGTGGAATGAAGATTCTTCAAAGAATGGCGAGGTAATTATTTGAAATCTCTAAAACTTTGGATTAAGATGCTTCTATGTGAAAAGGGGAGTTTTATAGATGCAATTAGATTTCTAGTTTACTTATGTTTGGAAGAAGAGAGAATAAATCTAAGCAAGAGATCTAGAAAATGTGAAATGGAAAGAGATATAGAGTAGATACAAGAAATATATCTCGTGGAAAACATTCAAATACTTTCATAAAAAATGATTATAGCCCTCTTTTGAGTGAATCTAAAAGTGAAGAAAGCTTCACTGATAACCCTTAGGTAACTCCGCAGTATTCACCCTTCCAACCTCAGATTTCGCTAAAGCCAGAATGTAGTAATAGCAACGGTGTTTTTAGCTCTCCCCCCCCCTCCCCCTCCCCCTACACCATATCCCCCTCCCCTTACTTTACCCCCTCCCCCTCAAAGAATAAGTATGGATGACGATATTAAGATACCTATTTTCAAAGGAACTGGCTTGGAGGATCCGAAACAGTTTTGGATTTTATCTGAAAAAAATATGGACTATGAAGTAGATCAACAAGGAGAATATAAAGAAAGTGTATCTCGTTAATACATTTCGAGATAGATCATTGACATGGTATATGAAGTATTCAAATAATAAGAACATAACATTTTCATATATTAAAACAACACTAATAATAGAGTTGAAGAAGTTGAAGTCTGAGTCGCAGTGCATCACCAAGTTGAAAGAGATAAAATAGAAACCTACTGAGTCTGTTTTGGAGTTTGATGAGATATTTAAGGTTTTATTGGATCAAGTAAGATTTGACATAGCTCTGCAACAACATCAATAATGGTTTATAGTTGCTCTGTTATCGCATATTATATTTCCATTAACACAACAAGAGATAGGAGCTCAAGCTGAAGCTTCAGAAATTGTGATGAAATTGAAATATTCACCTATATAAGATACTAATGTAGGCATGCAATAGATTCAGTGTCAGCTGGCGAACCAAACCATGTAGTTACAGGACATCAAGTGAAACAAACAAGTTAGAGAAGAAGTATGGTGTACAAAGTGCAATTGGAGGGCCATTCTAAAGAGCAGTGCCCTATATTTGGGAATTACATGGATCGTGGAGCACCAAATCCTCTGAATGCATGATGTAGCCTGTGGTACGAGATATGTAAGACTAGAGGCAAACATCGTTTGGAAGACTGTTACTTGTTACATAAATATGTACGAACTTTGTGGAATCTATAGTGAAAATTTTGTAAATCAGTATGACATAATGAGAATAATTATCGAGAATATGAACTAATAATGGAGTGTGGTACTGACACTTAGAGAATGAAAGTATAAGAGGATGGACAAGATGACAATGGATAGTGTGATGGTTAAGGAGGTTACCAAGGAAGAGTTCGAGGTGGTGGACCTGGTCGAGGATGTGGATATATTAGTTGCTATAATTGCGCCCAACCAAGTCATTTTGTGAGAAATTGTCAGAATCCCACAAGGACATGTAAGTATTGTAAATCCTTTGACTATGTAATTGAAGAATGTCCTATACTTATGGTGAAGATGCAAGGAAAAAGGAATTAGCAACCGACACTGAATATTCAAATAATGATTGTTGAAAGGAGGACTGACAGACCTCGAATTAGTATTGTCACTAGAGGTGGAGTTGTGATCAATAGTGATAAAGAAGATGAAAAGAAAGAATATGAAAGTACATAGGTCAGAAATACTACTGAGAATGTTCCTATTTTTTAAATTTAGAAATAAAAAGAGGTATTTATGGAAGCAAAGTGAAGTTTTATCGATGTTAGAGCTTCAACTTCTAGTGCATAGCCAGATCCTAATGAGAAGAGTAACTGTGACATATCATTAGCTTCAATACGGAACTAAGCCCTGATGCAAGATCAAGCTCCAACAGAAGACCAAGGTTCAACAAATCAAGTAGGTATTTTAAAGTATTTCTTAAAAAGCTATATGAAATTGTTAAGATATCAAAAGACTGTAGAAGGGCTTCAGGAGTTCATAGATTCCTATGCATCCAAAGAAACATTGTGAAGTGAGATGCGTGCAGTCAATAATTTGCCTCGACAAAAGGGAACTAGAAGAGAAATGAGGCTTAGTGTGCAAATAGGGGTATATTAGTTGGATCAACCTATTCTAGATCTGGGGTCGGATGCTAATGTCTTGATGAAGTAGACATGGAAATTAATGGGTAAGATGAAGCTACAATGGTCACCTATTCAGTTAAGGATGGAAAATGAACAAAATATCTTCCCTTTAGGAAGACTACTAGGTTTCACAGTAGATATTGAAGGAGTTCGCACTATTGATGATTTTGAAGTAACAGAGATCATTAATGATAGTAACCCTTATCCTGCATTTCTTGGAATTGACTGGGAATTTGACAATATGGCCATAATTAATCTGAAGAAGGGACATATGATATTTCAAGGAAACAATATGAGAGTAAGTGTTCCCTTAGATCCATCAGAAGGAGTAAGATACACAGAAAAAGTCAAAGAAGAATATTGTGCAGTTGACATAGACAATATGTATCAAATGACAACAAAGGAACAAGAATTTGTTAACCCTACTCCATAGAGAAATTTGAGTTGAGAGTGTGATAGTTCTTGTACCTTAAACTCAGAAAAAGAATTGGAAAACTGGCATAATAGCTTGCATGAAGTATCCACAAGATGTTGTGCAATAATTACCAAATTAGTTCACTTTATGATATTTGAGGTATGTAACCTACCTTATTATGATTGCTTAGGTGATTTGAATTCATTTCTTAATGATTATGAAGAACAAGTTCAAGAAAATCAAAGGCTTCCAACCTTAGATATAGCCTTGAAAGCTACTCGTGCTAGATGGTGTAATGCATACAAGAAGAAGATTGGAGGCTGGAAGGAATGTCAAAGACTAATGTGGATAAGGTTTGGATAGATAGATACAAAAATAGAGATAAAATATGATGGTGGAACTAATCCTAGGAAGCATATCCAACTAGGCACTACAGGATGGAAGGATATTCCACAATAAGAATGGGTACATTTATTCATTCATACATTAGAGATAATCCCTAAGAACTGGTACCCATACATAGAGCTTCGACATGGTACACTGAATTGGGCAGACATGGTTGATGGCTTCATATTAAGATTCTTCTTTGAGGATGATTTTCCATACATAGATTTGTCCCTTCACATAGGTTAGAAGAATATTTTTTAGAATGTATCCCCACTAACATGGCAGAAACCTGATTGGGATGTGTAGATAGAAAATGCACTGGAGTGTTCTAACCTCACTGCAAATGAAGAAGAATATCCTCGAACATCGACATAGCAAAATCAGAAGGATACCATGAAGTAGCTAGACTTGAGCCAGAAATACCAGATATAATGAATCCACTGAAGACCATGAAGGTGAACATAGGATCAAAAAAGGAATCCAAGTTTGTAACAATAGGAGACTTCTAGGATGAGGAGATAGTCAATAAAGTTACAGAGTTACTTCATGAATATCAAGAAATTTTCCCACTAAGTTTTCTAAGATGAAGGGTATAATAGGATATCTAGAAGTTATGAAGGTTCCCCTTAACCCTAATGTGAAGCCAGTCAAACAAAGACCTTACAGGCTGAACCTGAAGTATAAGAAGAAACAAAATATAGAGCTTGATAAGATGATAACAATAGGAGTTATTGAAGTTGTATAAGAATCATAATGGGTAAGTCTTATGGTGGTGCAAGAGAAGAAGAATCAAGGAGAAATTAGGATCTGTGTTGATATGAGAAAGTTGAATGATGCATGTTTGCATGATCCCTTCCCTACCCCTTTCACAGATGAAATGCTAGACAATTTAGGAGGCCAATAAGCTTACTCATTTACATATGCATTCTCAGGTTATCATCAGATTAGGATTGCACCTAAATATTAGCATAAGACCACATTTGCTACAAAATGGGGCTCATATCAATACATAGTAATGCCTTTTGAATTGAAAAATGCCCCTATTATATTTTCTAGAGTGGTGGTTGCATCTTTTAAGGAATACATCCACAAGTTTTTAGAAGTAAAATTTGATGATTAGACAATATTTGGATTGTTGTGAAAACAGACTGGAAGTTTAAGACTTATGCTTGACACATGTAGACAATATCAGATCTCTTTGAACCTAAAGAAGTGTATATTTTGTGTACCTTTTTTCATATTATTGGGGAATATTTTATGTAAGCAAGGACTACTAGTGGACCATGCTAATATTGTTATCATTGTGAACCTTCCTCCACCTAAGACAGTAAGACAGCTTCGTACTACGTTGGGACATAGTGGGTATTATAGGAAATTCATCAAGGGGTATGCTCAGATCACTGCACTTATGGAGAAATTGTTGAAGAAGGCTGTAAATTTTCAGTGGAATGAAGAATGTCAGAAGATCCTTGACATATTGAAAGAAAAAATGATAATTGCACCTATACTAGTGTTCCCTAATTGGAATAAGGAAATCCATGTCGGTGTGGATGCCTGTTGTATAGCTTTGGGAGTGCTATTAGCAAAACCTGGTGTAGGAGAGATTGATCATCCTATAGCTTTTGCAAGTAGAAAGTTATCTAAAGAAGAAAAGAACTACACCACTACAGAAAGGGAAGGATTCGCTATGGTATATGGTTTGCAGAAGTTTAGACACTATTTACTGGGATCACAATTTAAAATGTTTACAGATCATTATGTGCTGAAGTATTTGGTTAATAAGCCTGTCTTAGGAGGGAATATTTATAGATGGTTACTATTATTCTAGGGATATGACTTTGAGATCATTGTTAAAATAGGGAGACTGAATGCAAGACCTGATCATCTATCAAGATTGGAAATAGGGGAAGAACCAGCCAGCATAAAGGATAATCTCCATGATGCATAGTTATTTGCAATCAAAGTTGTAGATAACCATTTCGTAGATATCATTCAGTTATTGACCACAAGAAAGGCTCATTAAAAGTACACCATGTCGAAAAAGAAAGAATTTGTGGTTAGGGGAGTTAACTTTTCATTAATAGCAGGACATTTATATAAGATGGGACTAGATGAGATAATGCGCAGATATGTTCTTGAACATAAAAGACAGCTGATTATAGAAGAGGCTCATTGGGGTGCAACTAGTGGAAAGTATGCTGGAAAAGCTTTTGAGAGCAGGATTGTGGTGGCCTACAATACATAAAGATGCAAAGGAGTACTCCCAAGCATATGATGTATGTCAAAGAATAGGAAAGCCTTCACTAAGAGATGAAATTCCATTAGTACCACAAGTTACATTGCAGGCCTTTGATAAGTGGGCCATCAATTTTGTTGGACCCATCAACCCACCTGGAAAGAGGACTGGTGTGAGGTACATAATTACAATGACTGATTACTTGATAGGATGGGCCAAATCACAACCACTAAGGGACTACAGCATAAATACTATTGCAAAGTTTATTTTTGAGTTCATATTGTATATATTTGGATGTTCGATGATTTTTATGAGTGAACAAGGTTCACACTTCCTAAATAATACCATTGAAGCATTGACTGAGGAATTCCAAGTTTATCATTAGAAGAGTAGCCCTTATTACTCTAAGGCCAATAGAACAGTAGAATCATTTAATAAAATTTTGAAGGCAATTACTAAGGTACATAATGTGAATAGAGATGATTGGCACCTTAGACTTCCATTAGTTTTATGATCTTATAGGACCACATGTAAAAATTTGACAGGTCAAACACCCTTTAGGTTAATTTATGGGAAAGAAGATGTGATTCCCATGGAGTACATTGTGCCTAGCTTGAGGATTGCGACTTTTACAGATATGGAAGACCCTGATATAATGAAGGAAGAATGGGACAATTGCTTTCTTTGGAGGAAGACAAATTTGTAGCAGGATTCCATCAACAGGTACAAAAAGAAACATAAAAATCCTAGCATGATAGACATATTAAGTAGAAGAAGTTTCAGGTAGGAGACCTTGTTCTCCTTTATGGCAGTAAGTTTGTGAAATTTCAAGGAAAATTCAAGATGAATTGGTTCGGCCCATATATTATCAAGCATATTACGGATGGAGGCGCAGCTCAAATAGTGAATTTAAATGGAGAATTGATTTAGGAAAGAGTAAATGGAAGCATGTTGAAGTTGTACAAGGACAATCCTACCCCTATAGCTTTGCTCTGAAGAAGAAAGGAGAAAATTCTTAGTGCCACCTATAGTTAAAAGTGGGCACTGGATTATAAACTATGTTGCGGAGAGCTTCAACGTAGGAAGTTACTTTGCTACGATCTAGATTATGTCAAAGTTCATAGCAGCTACGACGTAAGAGGGTTTGTTAGCTACACTATAGGATGCATCGAAGTTCGTCAGAAAAATATGACTGTTAAAAGGGAAAGTTAATGCTAAAACATGTGGAATGTTTCATTTATGATAACATATTGAAAAGATCTAAGGACAGATATGCAATTAATGAGCACAATCTGAACATAATATGGGCTAATGATGGGGTTAGAAATTCAAAATTGTTATAAGAAGTTGTCTCCTACCTAGATTTGGCACTTTGTTGAATTGAGAATTTGAGTGTTGCTATTGTAGAGAAGTTGTAGAAATTGTCATTGTCATATGTCGTCTCAGGATTCTTAGGAAGAAATTTTTCATATATTTCATGAGGGGGTGTTTGGTGTGGGATACCCCAAGGGAAATTTTGGGGCTAAAAGCCCATATTTTGTTCGAATTTTGTAATCCAAGTGTAAAGACTCTACATTTTGTGTTCATGAAGCGCATAGATGTTATAGGGTCATAGTGTTGTCCGCCCCTATTTTGGAAATGTAAGGTCAGTTGTAAAAGATCTACCCATGGTCTGTGGACCATGGGATTGTATAAATAGAGCTAAGCTTTAAGTAGTAAGAAAAATAAATCAAGAAATGAGGACATGATGTATGAGAGATAGCTCTAGAGTAGAATTCTAAGTCTTAGGTCGTAGCATAGGTAGAGGCTCTGCAACTGAGTGGGCAGAGGCCTAGAAGTCTATAGCTGAGTGCACGGACCCCTACAGCTGAGTGCACAGGGTGGGTTGAGTCTGTAATTGTTTGGTATGAATTTCACTTATAATGCTTATATGATGCGTGAAGCTAACTAAGATCTGTTAATAAGATAAATAAGACACTTAGCCTGGTTTTGGAAATATCACAGTTCACTGCCCTGGTAGTGCAAAAGTATATCAGCACCAAGTTAGGGCTGCGCGAAAGCCGATTGTATCCTTTCACGAAGGTACTGAAGGGTGGAACAGAGAGCTAAGCAACCTGTGCACAGGCAGGTATATCCGAGATAAACTGACATCACAACCATCTCAAGGGTGCTGAAACTTGGCTCTAGTGTCCCCCCAAACTGCTTTGAGTGAGACTTCAGTTCGCACTCCATGGGCTGATGCCGAAAGGGCTAGTAGTGTAGGGATTTGTATGGCTAACTAACGTTGAACCTGGGTCAGGCCCCCTCAAGCCAAAAATTGGTTCTATTTCTAGGACCTGAATCTACATAATAGATGTGTGATGTCGTATCACTATAATCCAACTAAGAAAGAAATCAAAGGTTGGTTGGATAGAAGGGTTCACGAGTTCACGGCACAAGAAAACTGAAACCCGCGACTATTGAAAGAACAGTGGTTGGACCAATAACTGTATACAGAGATCCACAAAATCTTTTTCCCCTCCTTTCCTACTCATCCATATGAGTGGATCGCAAAGCTAACAGAAAGCCAAGGAAGGTGGAAACTTGATTGTCCTATTGTGTGGACCCCAGAGCTAGTGCGAAGGTTGGGAGCATCGGAGGATAAGATCACATGCGTTGTTGATCATTGGCTCAATCGCGTCATAGGAGGATTTGTTACTGAGTTCACGGTCGACACGTCAGTCAGTTATAGTGAGGCAGAGCAATGATTTTTCAAAGGACTGCGAGGTAAGTATGTAAGATCTTTGAATACTTGGATTAAAACGTTGTTTTGCAAAAAACAGGTTATGCAGCTACCTTGATGTTTGGGACTACGCAAAGTGGAAAAACTTACAAGAACAAAGGAAATAAGGGTCTAGAGTATAGCCCCCTGATTTCACCTTCACGAAGGGATAGCGAAGGTCTCTCCGTGAAGCACTATTTAGTTAATAAGATAAGGATTCCTACAAATACCACCTTTGCCAACACCACCTCTGTCTTCACTGCCATCTCCTCCAACTTCACCCATACCACCTCCACCTCCATCGTGATTCAGTATGGCGAATACAGTTAAGTTTCCTTCATTCAAAGGCTTGGGAAATGAGGACCCAGACGTATTTCAGTTCATTGTAAGGGTTGTATGGGAAGCTCAAGGTGTTACAGATGATCAAATAAAGAAGGTGACACTGGTTAGTGCATTGCAAGATCGCGCGCTAACCTGGTATATTAAGTACTCCAACGATAACCCAAATGCTAGAGTAGTGGACATCCAAGTAGCACTAAATAGGGAATTTAGCAAGCCTAAGTCCAAAGCATAGTCAATTGTGGGATTCAAAGATATCGCGATGCAACCAAGCGAGACACTGTGGGAATTGGATCAAATATTGAAGTGTCAAATCTGCGAAACCGATATGAATTTGATAGATGGACAACATCGTGAGTGGTTTGTGGCTTCGTTACTAGCACATTTAAGGAGTGAGTTGTCGTAGTAAAAGATAAAAGCTCAGGCAGAGGCCTTAGAGATTTCCATGAGACTACATGAGACTCTTATGCAAGATCCTAATCTAGGAGTTCAACAAATCCACGTGCAGCTGCAAAATATGTGCCTTGAGATGCAAAGTCTAAAGCAGGACAGGACGGTTCGACCAGAGGTACGCGAGGAGTTATGGTGCTTGAAATGAAAGAGCCAGGGTCATGACAAAGACCACTGTCGAGTCTTTCCAAATTACCTTCTAGGAGGAGGACTGATGCCTTTAAGGTTGGAAGCTCAACCAGGACCTAGTGTGAAGCCTGCTTTATGGTGTGCTATCTATCAAGTAGCTGGAAGACATGCCACTGATAACTGTCAATTTCTAATCAAGTATGTGCAAGCACCGCAACAATTTTTCTAAATCTTTCGTAGGTCAATAAGACCTGATGAGCGTACTTCCAGGAGCTATGAATTGATGATGGATAGAACTCCCGCCTACAGGGTTCAGGCCGAAACACGACCCCTTGGCCAAAATAAAAGGATGGCATGAACATGATTTTGAGGGGCCCGGACAAGGCTGAGGTGGAGGAGGACCTAGTAGAGATTGATGACAGTTGATTTGCTACAATTGCATAGGGCCAGGAAATTATGCCCACGATTGCACTAATCCAACATGTCCGTCGTGCAAGTATTGCACATTGTTTGATCATGAAACAGAAGACTATCCTATGGTGATAGTTAGGATACAATCCAAGGGGGCCACACCACCTCCCCCGACTTAGAGCCTATAGGTGATGAGGTCTGAGTCGTACGAGGAATATCCGAACGTAAATATAGTGCTCTGGAGTGGAATCGCGACGAGAGATGACAAGGGGAAACAATCGAAGGATAGTACATGGGTTCACAAGGCCCCGACAAATGAGGCTGAGCTTGATTTGGATTGCACTCGTGAAGCATTCATGGAAGCTAAGAAAAGCTTCGTTGAGGCCTCCACCTTAGGAAGTAAGGATAAGCCTGAGCCGGAGATGGACCCTTCTATGCTAACAACTTTCCTAGAAACCTGTATGAAGTTGCTATGCATCTGTAAAGTTGTAAAAGGGCTATAGGAACTCATCAACAAATGTGTTGGGACCGCACCAGGTGAAATGCACATTCCAAAAGATCGGAAAGCATAAGACAAGGAAGGGGTGTGAAATGAGACTCACCATGCAGATCAGATAATACGAAATTGATCAATTCATTATGGATTTGGGGTTAGATGCAAATGTTCTACCGAAACAAACATGGGAGCAAATCAGGAGACCTGCACTGCAATAGTCTCGAATTTAGCTAAGGATGGCGAATCAGTAGAAAATCATACCCATGGGGTGGCTGCAGGGAGTGACCGTGGATATTGAGGGAGTGAGTGCACTGGCAGATTTTGAAGTAATAGAGATTGTGGACAACAACAATCCCTAACCTGTGCTCTTGGGAATTGACTGGGCTACTAATATGAATGGGCTAATTAATCTGAAGAAGCCAAGATGATCTTTGAGAAGAAATCACTGCGTGTAATAATACCCGTGGATCTTGCTAAAGGATCTCACTATACAGAACCAGTTCGCGATTATGAGAGTGATGATGATATGGACTGCATCTATAAGATAACAGCGTGAGACCAAGACTGGGAAAATCCCACTGTGGATGGATGGATTACATGGGATCGCGATAGTTCCTGAACATCAGACTCCGATGAAGAAATATAACACTGGCAGAATCTGTTACATGAAGTAACTACGCGAAATTGCAACATGATGACCTGGTCGCTACATTGTGTGTCATGAGAGGTAAGAACTCTTCCTACTTATGATGGACTGAATGAGGTAGATATATTTTTGGATGCATTTGAAAGGGAGGTGCTAGAAAAGAAACACATCTAGGCCTTGGACTCGGCACTACACGCTAAGCGCACAAGATGGTGGGGTACACACAAGGGAAGTTTTGATAATTGGCATGAATGTAGGAGGATGATGAGAGCATGATTTGGGAAGCCTAACATTCAACTAACAGACAAGTACGATGGGTAAATTTTGGACAAATGGATGTAGGCATATGGAGAAAAGCCCCAACTAGAGTAGGTGCATGTGTACTCCATGCTAAAGTACCTGGTCAATAAGCCTGTGTTGGGGGGGGGGGGGGAATTTGCAGACGGCTCTTATTGTTCCAAGAATATGATTTTGAAGATGTTTTGAAGCCTCAACAATTGAACATGAGACTTGACCACCAGACCCAGTTACCAGAATGTGTTCCTTCGTACAAGGGCAAAGCTAAGGTGACGAAGGACATAGACAAGAGCAAGAGCTCCCTGCAAACTTCATTGCTCCCAGATGACATTGTTTTTGAGGGACTGCACTTAGGCTAGGTTCATGTAGTAAAATTTAAATAATTGGACCTTGCAAATCATGAGAAATTCCCACATTTAGCAACTGAGAAACTAATGCGCTGGCAGATTGACATGACAACTGGAACGATTGAATTGGAGCCAATGACATGCCTCAAGGGTGTACAAAAAGATAAGTTGTTAAAACTACTCTAGGTGCCGCATTACCATCGTGCCCCAGTGACCATCTTCATCATCAAGCAGCTTCTCTGCTTGGTGAATGATGGGTGTTTGTGGCTGGAGGAACCCATTCCCATCACAAACCACTTGATTCATCGGATCACATGGTTGCCTTACTATGGGGAGGATCCAGCTAATATATCAAAAGGAAAATGTGGTGAGTTGGCCCCCTTGGAAGGGATGAAGAAGAAGATCAAGTTGGAGAAGAAGAGGAACGGATATGCCATCTCCAGCATTAACAACCTTGCAGTCAAAGTAGCAACACAAATACTAGCAGGGAAAGTGATGTGGAAGTTTCGCGCGAATAAGCCCACACCTGTGATTGCACTAGCGGTCCAATGCACTAAAGGATTCCAGTTTAACTAGGCGAATTATCTATGCGGTGAGTTCCTTGTGAACTGTTGCGAGGCACAGGAGCAAGTCAAGATGTTTCACTACGCATGGCTCCTGTTGTCCATCGTACTGCTAAAATGGGAGCTACCGTAAGATAGCCAATTCCCTTCAGTCACGCTGGACCTTCCATAGGCAGTGAAGTACGCTTTGCTGTGGGCGACCAAGGACACGCAGTGCATAAAAGAAAGCAATATCTTTTGGATCTAAATGGTGATAAGTATCTGGATGGGGATCAATCATAAGCCACAGTTGTCACCCATAGTATACGTTAGTTTGCAGAGCTTTGTAGAGTTCAAAGCAGATTTCCACCATGTCTTTATCAGGGCGCAGAAGGACCCTACGAAGACATGGCATAACCTACCATTTCTGGCGACTAATGATGTTAGTTTTGTAGTACTTGAGTCTTGGCCACCGGAGTGGCTTGCTCCAGCAAGCTCTGCGGTGGAAATGGACTAGTTCACCACCCAATGTAAGAAGGAAGAAACCAAGCTCTGAATGGCACATCTGGCTAAGAAGTGCACAAAGGAAGAAGCCGAGGCTAAAGTCGATGCAGTGCGCAACACTGCAAAATTGGCGAAACAACAGAAAATAGGAGGAGAAAAGCATGAAGGACAAAAGTCACCTTTGCCCAGAGCTAAGGCAGAAGCAGAGACAGAACAAGGTGACGCGAACCCACAAACGAGGTCCACCCAACTCAAGTGTCTACGACCGCAAGAGAAGGTAGCCTCGCGGAAGAAAACCAAGGCTTCAAAGACATCCTTGGACCCAATCACCCTCACTGAGGGGATTTTGCATGACATCGGAGAAACAATGAGGGATGTCACTGCAAAGGCCCTCCAACAGTTCAAAACGTAGCAAAAATTGGTATTGGGGGCTCTCCAGATAGAGCTGCAGGAGTTGTAGGTTTGCACTCAACAAGCTGGCACAATATCCACCAGCCTTGTAATCAGCACTTCAACTGCCGAGGAGATGTTGCACACAAGGGTGACCAACATGGTACTGCTACTTGATGGGGCACTCACTACAGAAAATGGGGCCAATAGGCCCACCGTTAGTAGTCTGAAAGGGGTAGGATTGAATATGGTTGTGCTCCCTCGGGAGACACTTTACCTCTTGCAGGATGGAGTCACCGTGGAACTTCGGGCCTGGGAGAGTCGCGCTCTACAAGTGATGAGCAAGCAGTGCATCAACATCGAGTAGTTGGGCCTGCAGCACAATGAGGTAGTACCACAAAATAAGCAGATTCTGCAGGTAGTGGAGGAAGCCTACTGAATGGTCCCAGAGTTGGACATTCAAGTAGAAGAACTAGAGGAGGTGCGTCTCCGTAAGTTAGCCACAAGGGTGCGCGACACTTGAGTAGAGATGGCTAGGATTCAGCTGGAGCTGAACCTCTAGATCACAAAATTATAGTTGAGGACTCAGCCTTCAACTCCGCCAGAAGTCAGGGAAAAATGTACCATCGCTGTTACAACAACAATAGCGGTGGTTGACAATGCAGTAGCAGACTGCATGTAGCTTTTTGAACATTCATTCGAGGTCCTAACTACCCTACAAGAGGACCTAGATGTGTAGTGCCTAGAGACAGAGGCACATGAGATACAACAAAGGTATGACGAGGTCAAAGGGACCACGCAAATGGTCACCCTTACATAGAGGCTCACATGGATCTAGGAGGCAAAGGCTCTCAAGGAACAGGTGGATGCCGCTTGGCACAAGGAAGCGGTCTTAGAAGCGCGCCTACAATTATGGATAGATGAGGCTTATACGATCACAATGTCCATTGAGGGAAAGCTTGCGCAACTGTAAGAAACTCAATAGAAGATTCAGGGCAATAGTTCAGTGGTAGTCATCGAGCAATGAGTGGAAGAAGTCTAGCAGGTAGCTACTCAGTGCACTACCGAAGTTGTAGTGATCCAAACGAAGATGGGAGGTCTTCGCGTTAAGATCTTTGTAGTTGTAGAGTAACTCGAGGGCAAGTCATGATGTTTTTGTTGGGGGCTTGTTGGGCACTGGATCACCCAAGGGCAGCTTTGGGGCTAAAAGCCCATATTTTGGTAAAATTTTGTAATCCAAATGTAAATACTCTGCATTTTGTGGTTGCGGAGTGCATAGATGTTAAAGAGTTATAGGGTTGTCCACCCTTATTTTGGAAATGTAAGGTCGATTGTAGAATATCGACCCATGGTCCGCGGACCATGGGATTGTATAAATAGAGCTAAGATCTAAGTAGTAAGAAAAATAAATCAAGCAATGAAGATATGATGTATAAGAGATAGCTCTAAAGTAGAAGTCTAGGTCTTGGGTTGTAGCGCAGGTAGAGGCTCAACAGCTGAGCGCTTAGAGGCCTAGAAGTCTATAGCTGAGTGCATGAACCCCTACAGTTGAGTGTGCAGGGCAAGTTGAGTTTGTAATCATTCATAATTATTAATAAAGAGAAGTATTCTGCAATTTCTGTGTCTTTATTTCCTGTTTATACATATGGTTATGTTGGGTATGAATTTCACTTATAATTCTTATATCATGCACGAATATACATGAATGTGTTGGTTAAGTAAATGCTAGTAAGAACATATGTTTACGCGAAGCTAACTAGATTTGTTAATAAGATAAATAAGACACTTAGCCTGGTTTGGGAAATATCACAGTTCACTGCCCTAGCGACGCGAAAGTATATCAACCCCAGGTTGCTTATTCTAAGGCGTATAGGGACCTAACATTTAAGGGGGTTATAATACTAGTGTAACCCCTTATTGTTATTAGTACAACGCCCTAGTAGTATAGGGACCTAAAATTTCATGAAGGTATTGAAGGGTGTAACAGAGGGCTAAGCACCCTGTGAATAGGCAAGTATAGCCAAGATAAACCGACATCACAACCATCTCAACGGTGCAGAAACTTGGTTCCAGCATCCCCCCATACTGCTTCGGGTGAGACTTTAGTCCACCTTCTGTGGGCTGATGCCAAAAGGGCCATTAGTGTAGGGATTTATTTGGCTAACTAATGTTGAACCTAGGTCAGGCCCCCTCAAGCCAACAAGAGCGCTTACGTGGAATCATGGAAGCAACATCACCTGAAGTAGCATCACCTGTAGCATCATCATTACCCATGCAGTGGATATCTCCATGAAAGAAACTGATCAAAGAGGAGAGAACAAAGAAGAAATAGGATAAGAAACATGTCGAGCCTCAACAAGAAACTGAACAAGTCAGATACAACGAGGAAGAAGCAAAGAAAGTGGAAATGGAAACAGATGGTTTAACATTTCCATCACCTCTACCACCATATATCCCACCTACAAAAACGAATGGAAAACCAGTAAAAGAGTTGAAGGATGCAAAATATGGCACCTTCACACCCTTATTGCCAGAGTCAGTGCTATTCGCTAGAGAAATCCTTGGGAAAATTATGGAGTTGAAGTTCGTAGACTATGATTTTAATGACATGAATTAATATCCATAGTTCACACTAGATATATACTTAAAGCAAGCGCATTGCCTTCAAAGTGGTGTCACGATGTTAGAGCTGAAACAGTGGGTAGCTTGGTTGGCGCAGTCGGGGTTATTGAACATGTTGAATGCATCACACTTCAGCAGAAGTCCAGAGAGTCTAGGGAGAAGTTCACTTTGCAGCACACATATTGGTTTGGAAGATCATGAGAACATTTCAGGCTAATGAAGTCCCTGCAGTGGTGGTTTCATTAGCTACGTAGTGTACTAATGGGGTTCAACACAACTGGGTTGCATATCTATGCCAGGAATTTTTGGATGAATATCGTGAGGTTGAGGAGAAAGGTACCACATTTCATTATGCATGGTTTATTTTAATAATTACAATGTTTGCATGGAGAGAGCCGAAGGATTCATAGTTCCATCTCGTGGCTTCAGATGTTTGTGAAGATGTGGGGTATACATCGCTGTGGTATGCCACTAAAGTGTCATGAGCACAGGAGAACAAGATTTTCTTTGTATTATATCATATGGAATTACATATGGTAGTGAACCAACATTCTTGCATTTCGCTGAGCTTATATGAGTAGTATAGCCCTATTATAAAGTTTAAGGCTGATTTCCACAAAGTTTATATATAGGCTCGCAGGGACACAAAGAAGAAGTGGCATCCCCTGCCATATTTGGTAACAAAAGATGACCCCTTAGCATATATAAAATAGAGATAGGGAGAAGATAGCGTGACAGAGTGTTAACGGGAAAAGTTTCTATTCAGAACGACCCTATCCCATTAAGGTGTGACAGTGACCTTAGAAACAAACAGAGAAATCTACTTTTTTATTCTTCTTTATGAACTATAAACGAAGAGGAATACGATGAACCAACCTGTGTCTTGCGCTAGTCCTTTGATCCAATCTCTCTCCTCTTTGACAGCTTCCAGCTACCTGCTTCCTTACTTGCCCAGCTTCACCAAGTTCCTGTAAGATCACAGAAGAAGAAAACTACACAAAGACATGGGTTTATATTCATAAATAACTTAGGATCAGATTTAAGCTAAACACACAAATGTAACAATCATCAATGATACACAAGCATGTAGGAGAAACTCAAATAGTTTTATTGATATAACAAGAAGATCTAGGAGGAGTTACAACCGACGATTCCTGATCCAGCATCAACCTCCCAACAAAGGAGCCCCTCTTCACCTCCAACAAAGCATAAATCACCCAATACTCTGATATCTATCTCAAAACCAACAACAATTCTTTGCAATGTACAAAATTCTAGCCTCCGGATCTCTGGGATGAGGGATCCCTATATAGATGTATGAAAGGAGGATGAGTCAGCTTATGATTTGACTAGTGTCTTCTCTCTGTCAGTTCTTGCTTCCACTTGGAGACTGAGAGCCTCTTACTCATCCTTGGTCGAACTCAGTGACGCAAGTGTCATTGGAGAAGATTCTGGAAGCTTCCATTGTCTTTCCACCTCGCGGAATGGCACTGCCATTTGTCATTTCCCGCTCAACGCACCCTGGTAGTGCATTTAGGTGCGTTGCAACGCACCTAGATAGTTTATTTGGGTGCTATGCAACGCAGCTAGCCAGTGGAGCAGCTGAAATGATCCTGATTTGACTGATTCTGAGCCGTTTCTGGTGGAGAACTTCTGGGAGAAGCTGTAATTTGTTGACCTTGTTCCTTTAGGGGTCGGAACAACACTTTTAGGGACTTAGGATCCCTTGGTTTATGGACATTTCATGCTTAGAGTTGTAAGGCCCAAAAATTTCTATAACAGTTGCCCCCTAAAGTATGAGGCCATTTATCGGGTGAAATGACTTATTAGGAGGATCCGAAGTTCTTTCAATGCTGGGAGGAGACCTGTAATAAGATACAATACAATACATTATCTTCATACTATTTTCATGATCTAGCTGAGGCGGGCATTCCCATGCTCAGCTTTATAAATTCATTTTCATGTACATAGGACAGACAATCGTCTGATGGTAGACTGATGATTCTGATAGAGCCATCATCCTTTTGGTAGGATGATTATCTGTGCTGCAATGTTGTACATTTCAATGTCTTTATTTTCCTGAATATATATCGCAGCCCGGATGGATGAAACTAGATCCGGGGTCTTCAATCTTGTCTGATCTTCACTCGAAGTACAAGTCGATCCATGTGAGACATGTTTTGAAGTCGAACACGGAAAGACATCGCTTGATTACCAGTCAATGATGTAAACTGTTAACAAGCGCGAGAGGAATCACCGATAATGATGATGACCCTCAAGGTACTGCAGTACAATTCACATGGTGTGAATAAAGGACTTGGCGTCGAACACCACGCAAAATATTTCGGTCGAAGGTCATTGATGTATACCTGTCGCCGGAAGTGAGAAACTTGCCATTGACGCATGCAAGCTTCAAAGTACTGAATGGGGTGTTCCTAGATCAACTTCTTGGGTAATGAGCTGATGTCGACAAGAAGCGATCCGTCAAAGGAGGGCCTAAATGAATCCCACATCAATGACACGGAACGGAGCAAATGATTTTGATGGAGGTGAAAACAGTCTGATGATATACGGTTCAGGATGGCGGTCATGAAAGAATGAAGTATAATGTATGGTAGTGGATGGGACACAGGTGACTTCTCTGGATGACTTCTCTTGAACATGTCGGCGACACTTATGTGATGGATTGGTAGCATTTACCCCAAATGTGGATGGTATGTCATGACCATGGTGATGTGACCAGTGAATGAAACAACCCAACCCGACTCGGACACGGAGTGGAAGTGTCATGTTCAAGAGCGACTTGCTACAAATAAAAATTCTTTGAGTTTTCTTCCCAATTTTTCCCCAGTCATTGCTGACCAGTACCTCTTTATTTTTGTCAAGCTTGAGGAGGATAACATATGATTGTTCTATAATTTTCCCTTCGAGCAAACCCATCGCTATGTTTTAACGAGCCTAGCGATAGTGAAACTCGTTCTCGTCTAAAGACAAGTTTGTCGCTATTAATCTTTTTAACGAGTTTAACGACAAAGATAACTCGTTCCTTTTCATTTTTAGAGAGTCTGAAAAGGTACATAAAGGTAACTCCAAAATTCATTTTTCGTCATCTAATCCCTTAAGTCCGAAAAAGTATAAAACAATACAGAAGGGATGAATTTTTGATAGTTTTAACGAGTCGAACAAAACAAGCGCTCGATATTTTTGTGCAATAATCCCTCAGGTCCAAAAAGATTAAAATCTAGAGGAGGGATAGCACTTCCCGTCGCTTTAACGAGCTAGAAGGCCAAAACTCAGCAATCTTTTCATATTTTACGAGTCAGTTGAAAAGAGCTTAAAGAAGACTCGTCTTTTGAGGAACGGGTGATAAAATGGGTAGCAGCTGATTCCAGGTAAGGGTTGGAATTTTCCAATCACGGCAGTGCCACAAGGATGGCTAGTGAAATCACTCTTCGCAGCTGTTCATCAAAATGGGTAAACAATCAAATGGAGGTGAATGATCGGCCAATGAAAAAGTGGAGGTGACGGTGCAAACACGACCAAGGATTTAATGGCTGAAGTACTACATTCACGGTGGTTATTTACCGGGGAATAGTTCATTTTTTAACGAGCTTAAACGCGGGTGGAAACATTTGCTCATATCTTATGTTTATTTTTTAACGAGCTTGAACTATGTGCTAAAACTGCTCGATGCGGGTTTATTTTTTAACGAGCTTGAACCTTGCAGTAACACTGCTTGTTATAAGTTTGCATGCCCCCAGCATAATAACGCAAATTGAGGTGCATGCCCCCCAAGCTTCATTGCATTCAACTCGGTGGTTGGAATGAAGGTTTACCTTTGAGATTTGGAAAGGGGATTTGTTTCATTTTTTAATGAGGTTGACACACTAAAAGAACTATCCTCATGACTCCTTGTTTCATTTTTTAACGAGGTCGACACGAGATAAGAACCGTCCTTGGCATCCACCGTATTTACAGTATTTGATAGAAAATCAAAAAATGAAGGATGATTAAGGTTGCTGGAATAATCTTTGTGGTAATCCGGAAGATGGGAGTGATGGTGGTAATCTTCCGATGGTGCCTCTCGTACCATCATTGTTTGAATGATTCCTTCCTCTGTAGAATGTACATGCGACCAAGGATCCGAAGAGGTACCATATTCCTTAGACCTATCTATCCAAACACTCGATGAGCGTTGATTTGGGTTTGCCCGCAAAGCCAAGAAAATTGATTGCTACAATATTTCTAAAATGGCGATGATCCATGCTGACAAAATGTTTAGGAATCTTCCGAACCCATTAGATATAGAAGATTTCATATTTCAGGTTTCCACTGTGGCCACTTCTGTCAGATTATTCGGAGGCGGTAGGGCAAAAGTACCCATTAAGGAAGGGTCTTTTAGGAGACCTACTCCAATATTTTGAAGCGAATGATTGCTTCCCCAGTGGAGTCGCCATTTTGTTAACGGGAAAAGTGTCTATTCAGAACGACCCTATCCCATTAAGGTGTGACAGTGACCTTAGAAACAAACAGAGAAAACTACTTTTGTATTCTTCTTTATGAACTATAAACGAAGAGGAATAGGATGAACCAACCTGTGTCTTGCGCTAGTCCTTTGATCCAATCTCTCTCCTCTTTGACAGCTTCCAGCTACCTCCTTCCTTACTTGCCCAGTTTCACCAAGTTCCTGTAAGATCACAGAAGAAGAAAACTACACAAAGACATGGGTTTATATTCATAAATAGCTTAGGATCAGATTTAAGCTAAACATACAAATGTAACAATCATCAATGATACACATGTAGGAGAAACTCAAATAGTTTTATTGATATAACAAGAATATCTAGGAGGAGTTACAACCGATGATTCCTGATCCAGCATCAACCTCCCAGCAAAGAAGCCCCTCTTCACCTCCAACAAAGCATAAATCACCCAATACTCTGATATCTATCTCAAAACCAACAGCAATTCTTTGCAATGTACAAAATTCCAGCCTCCGGATCTCTGGGATGAGGGATCCATATATAGATGTATGTAAGGAGGATGAGTCAGCTTATGATTTGACTAGTGTCTTCTCTATGTCAATTCTTGCTTCCACTTGGAGACTGAGAGCCTCTTACTCATCCTTGGTCGAACTCAATGAGGCAAGTGTCATTGGAGAAGATTCTGGAAGCTTCCATTGTCTTTCCACCTCGTGGAATGGCACTGCCATTTGTCATTTCCCACTCAACGCACCCTGGTAGTGCATTTAGGTGCATTGCAGCGCACCTAGCTAGTGTATTTGGGTGCTATGCAACGCAGCTAGCCAGTGGAGTAGCTGAAATGATCCTGATTTGACTGATTCTGAGCAGTTTCTGGTGGAGAACTTCTGGGAGAAGCTGTAATTTGTTGACCTTGTTCCTTTAGGGGTCGGAAAAACACTTTTAGGGACTTAGGATCCCTTGGTTTATGGACATTTCATGCTTAGAGCTGTAAGGCACAAAAATGTCTATAACACAGAGGAGGACATATTTCAGCATGGGGAAGCAAGTGGAAAGGACAAAGACAAGGATGAGCATCAGTCAAAAGCAGAGGAGAAAAATGACAAGGGTAACCAAGATCCTCCTGAAGGTGATGACAAAAATATAGATTATGAAAATACATAAATAGAACAAGTTATCGTAGAAAATAGGAAGGCATAGGGTGAAGCTTCCATGAAAAGAAAAAATAAATAGAAGGCAGAAAAGACAAAGGATATCACACCAGTGGTCCTTACTGATGGGGACAAGGACCAGATTGAGGATAGGATTTAGGAGGTTACAACATAATCATATAATAAGTTAAGAGATATCTACGACGCACTTCTAATAGGTGTGCAAGATCGCATCCTAGAACTTAAAATATTGGCATAGATAGTTAGACAACCAGCGTGGGTAGTGGAGAGGATTGGAGAAGAAAGGAAAATAGAGCCTACAATTACAATGCGGATAGGATTGATACCCACTAGAGCAGTAAAGTTTGACTCCAACGAGGTTCAGTAGTAGGCTAGAGAATGGAGGAATGTCAACATGAACATCGCAACAATACCATTGCAAAGATTACACAAGTTTCACTTGGAAAGCATACATGACCTGAAGTTGCGTGAACATCACACCTCGTAACTGAACATTCAGGCAGAAAGACTACGAGCTTCATTGCAACAGAAGCTCGACCAGGCAATCTAGGAAAGGGATCAAGTAATTCAGTAATAATAGAAGCTTAATTAAATAGTTGAAGCAACATGCTGAGAGATTCTAGACCTTGATGTCCAAGAAGAAGAGCTAACAGAGGACAAGGTCGTGAAGCTTGGCCTTGAAGTAAAAGGGTACAAGGAGAAAATTGTGGACGTGAAATTATCATATAAGATGAAGATCAATGAACTGCAACCAACTACACCACAGGAAGTAAGAGAGGAGAGGATGATTAGCCTGAAGGCTGCAATTCTTGGCATCTCTGTAGCAGTTGAAGTCTATGGGAAGCTTTTGTATGAGAGTTTAGAGATTTGGAGTTCACTACAGGAAGATCCAAATGTGTAGAAACTACACGAAGACATTTAGCAGAGGTAGGAACAGTTCGAAGATATTCAACCATCTAAGAAGACCTTACCAATCTCACAGAAGCTCGCTAAGATCAATGACAGAAATTCACTCCAAAAAATATAAAGGAGTTAAGGAAGGAAGAACATGTTTTCACAGAGAGAACTCAATGATGGTAGTACAAGGCTCTCCAACTGTCACAAGTAGCAAATGAGAAGCTTAAAGAGATTTGATAGAGGGAGATAAAAATATTGCATAAAAATATGGAACCTATCATAGAAGCACTGCTGAAGGAAGTGCACAATGAAGAGAAGAAAGTCACCGAGGTTCTGCAATAGTTCAACAATGCCTACAATAGAATTGCAACAAAGATCAGAGAAAAATCAGCTGGGTCACTTGGGATGAGTCACATGTGAGTGTTGGAGGCCTATTGGGTGTAACCCTACTTGGCCTAGATTTTGGCAAAAGACTACAGATTTTGTGGAGCGGAGCCCGTAGTGGACCATGCAGTGAAGTGCACGATAGAGCAGCATAATGCAAAGTGGATCACACAGTGGAGCAATTGGAATATACCACGTGGTATAAGGGCTTTGGTATGGGTCAAAGCCCCTCCTTTTTGTAATAGAATGACTTTGTAAAGGGTTTTGGACCATAGTTTTTTGTTTTAGGGAGTCCATGATATGTGGACCATGGTATTGTAATGATGTGAACCGATGATGTAATACTATATATAGGGTGAAATAATAAAGAGAGAATGATCGAATTGATCTAGATCAGTGCTTATGCTTGCATTATTGTGATATGTGGTCTTATGGTGAAGGAGAGGCTCTACAACTGAGTGCACAGGGGCCTGAGTCTGTAGCTTAACGTTCAGACAATCTGTGGCTTAGTGTGCAGGCCAAAAATAGTTTCTTGTACAGGATTTATTATATTAAGCGAGAGTTCTTGTGAAATTATCCCCGCATTGTGGTGAAGCACATTAATTGGGTGTCTTCATGTGCATTTCTTTGTTATCCTTTTCACAGTTGTAGTTATTACAGTTGCATTTGATTTTAGCCCAATGATGATTTATGCTTTGATATGATATGCTTAAGTGATTGATGTAATGTGGCGCAGTGATTTATGAATGTGAAGAATAAAAGAACATAATAATACCACATCTCCACATCCTTCAAGGTTGAAAACACCTGGTTTTTCATCCTCCCATAGTCACTTCAGGTAAGACTATGATCTACTTGTAGGTCGTTGCTGAAAGGGCCAATGATTGAGGGTTTTGTTGGTGCGCAGTATAGATTGAACCTAGGTCAGCCCAAACCAAGTCACGAACTCAATTTTCATTCTAACCGTAACAGTGCATTCTAGTAACAACATAGAAAATATAAACAAAAAATCCTTTAACCATAATCAAGTGCTTGGGGAATGTTTAGGAAAATATCATGTTCCATCCCTCCATGAACTACCTCCAACATCTCCCCTCGAGCTCATACCTTCTTGCCTTGAGGAGTCAACAACCTCTTTGGTTCCTTAGTGTTGCCTCTTATAGATTCTTCCCAGTGGAGTTTTGGCAATATCCTTCTTTAAGGTTTACCCACCTTTTTCGAAGGCGTTTTGTTTTAATTTTTTGAATTATATTCTTTTATTTTTCTTTAAAGCACACCTTTCTCTCATGGTGTGATTTTTTCTTCTTTTCACCCAACTTAGCATTTATCTCCAGCTAATTGATTGACATAATATTATCTCCCATTATGTTAATCCATTTAACAACATTCTCCTAGGTATATTTATGAGACTTTTTGTGAAGGTCCACCATGTGGACTTTAACAACGAACAACTTTTAAAAAGTTAGCAAGAAGCATCTAATACTCTAGCGCTCTTTCCTAAATATTCACAACCAATATCATTTATTAATTTAATAAAATAAACCATAATTACATTGTCACATAGTTTCCATTGTGGCTTCCAAAGCAATTAAATCCAACAATAGTTTAAAAATCTAAAAATAATTGTCTTAAAAAGAAAGATATAGGGATATTACGTATTCCCCTCGTTGAAGTGAACATTTTCCTCTACATTTTTATTTTTAAAATAGTCTCCTTAGTTATAAATTACTTCTGTTGTGGTTTACATTGAGAAATGGCTCAATTCCACAGTAAAACCTACTCGTGTATTCCAGCTCATGCTCATTTCCTAGCATGTTCCAATACATGTTGAATAGGTGCTTTCTATTTTCTTTCATCCACCCCATAAAGGTCATCAACCTACACCCAAATAGGTTATCAAAGTGCACTCTACAATATAAACAACATCAGTATACCATGTCAACAATAACAATAGGTCCTTTTGTATATTTATCCACCAGCTATTCCAAGTGATATGGAAGCCATCCAATGTTATTCTATGAAATTCAAAGCATGGAATTTCCAATTTCCTTTCATGTCATTTACACAGAGGATATGATAATTAAAGGACTAATTACCATGGTTCTTCTTATCATTCACTCTATTGTCTTGTCACACTAAGAAAAATCCATTTTATGTTGTTATTTTGATATCGTAGTATCAAATATGCATCAGTCATGTATTACAAAAATTTAGAACATCCCCCCTTTTATTTTTCTCTTCCATTTTCTTGGTTGTCATATTAACATTTGTTCTACCCCAAGTAGACTTAGATATGTCCATATTAGCTATTATGCCTCCCCTTTATATTCCCTTCTTGCTTATTAAAAGCTCCAAAGACAAAACTAGAAAAAGTAAGAGGAACATAAAATAAAGAACTTACAATAGCATCACATCTAGTTACACTGTAAGTTGATATAATCTAGTGTCATGGTCGAACAAAGAAAAAATAAAATTTAACATATCTACAATATTCCTTCTACACTTGATCTACTATTCTCTCTTAACTCACTCCCTTGATTTTTTCAGCTTGTCCTATATTACAGGAAATTGATTAAGGTTGTGTACATCTAGCTCCCATGCAAAACCGTGGGGTATCTTCCCCTTGGATTCCTATGCGCATCATTTACTTAAACACGTGATATTAATAAACTTATATTCATCAATTCAAAACATCTTCCCACCTATATATATCTATGTATATGTATCTTTGTTTTAACAATAACTCAACTAAAAAAATCTATGCTATTTTTTTTCCTTTTATAGTTATGGCTACACCATTCAGCCATAACTTTTTCATTATCACTAGGTTGTACCATGCAAGTTTATTTTCTGTAGTTTCACTGGCTCACTCAAAAGAATCCATTCAGATCCCCTATTTATCCTACTACATCATTCAACCAATCTTTCATTACTACCAATTAAATCAACCTGTTAACTCTTTTCTATATGGACCAAACTATAAAATAATTCAATTAGAGAAATATCCAATAATTCTACCATACTAATATGTAATACATTTAGATTAGATTTCTATTTTATCGCTCATGCCTGAGCCATAAAGTATTTCTTTGCCCATTTTAGGGTCTATTACAATTTCCATTTTAGAAACTTCAAGTTTTCACTCTTGATTTTGCCCTTCATATATTTCACACTTACCCATTTCTACATAAATATGGCATTTTGTGCATTCTTTCACTACTAGTTTTGAGTGCCTTCATGATTTCCTGGTTTTTAGGTTACCCAAAAAGGCATATTTATTGTTAGTTTCAGTTTGATAATCTATAATTGATTTACTTTCTTCATAATTTCTGCAATTAAATTACAATTTATTCGGATATTTCAATCTATCTTATAGAGATATCACTTATTTAATAGGTCTCTCACATATGTGATCATTGACTTATTCTTAAGTTATCCTCTTCTCAATCCATTCTCTTGGTTACAATTTCTTTTTTTTATTATTATCTAATATATAATTTTCCAAAGGTGCTACCAATAATCCCTTAACGAAGCATGTTTGAATCTGATATTTCCTCTTGAGTTTTCACATTATGAAATTATGGACTATTTTTTCAAGTAAAAGGGTTATTTGATACTACCTTATTTTACAAGTAGGTAGAGCATACCCATGATCATGGTTTCTCTATTGAACTATAATATTTTTTTAGTTTTTTTTTTATTTGTTAAAACACATTCAGTGTAACATATAGAATTGCCTCTCCACCATAGCTTGTATGGAACAATGGTTATAGGGATCATATACAATTAAATTTCCGAATGTCCATCTTTGGATTGTCTTACTGACCAATAAGGATTACCCAATCCTTTCTATCTATTTTATATATTACATGTATGAGATTATCCACAGGGTTTCCTTCCTATTCTCAATTAACATAGTAGTAATTTTTTAGAATTTATATGTAACTCATAAATCTACCTTTGTAATGACATACTAAGTCTTTTGGCTTCCTTGCACCATTTCTATGTTGTTCTTAGACAACCTCTCCATACATTGTGAAGAAACTAATTCTAGAATATTTATCTTACCTTCACACCTCTAATATTGTTGTTACTTCCTTAGTACTCTATGTTTTTAAGATTCACTTGTCAAGTAAGGAATGGAACATAATATTTATACCTAACATAATGTAATTAATAGGTACTTTATTTGTTGAGGTTCTTCACCTTATACAATATTATATTTTTGAGGACTTTATGTCACAATTTACTTGAATAAAACCATATTAAATGAGAAAATATTGGTTTAACATCCCCTTTTAACAATGTCCATAAAATTATTTGATACAATTCTATGCTATAAAAATATACACACCTACGCTTCCTTGAGGAAACAAATAATGTATATTATTTTTCATATAATATTCACTGCATATTTTTCATGAGTCTCATTCCACCTTTCTCCCTTAATCAGAACTAACCAATTGATAACATCCTGTTTATACACATATTTTGAATTTAACATCTAAGGGTTCATCTCCCTCTGGTAATTTACTTGACTATAAGGCATACCAATCTGGTAAGAAGACCTAAAACATTGGTAATTATTGGTTAAGGCCAATATACTAGTTTGTATAATAGGATTAATGAAAAGTAATTTTCCATCATACCCTTATCAGACAAAGCAACAATAAATTTTATAAATCCATCTTGAATTTAAAGCATTTCCAAATAATATATCTCACTAGATATTTTATTTTATATGGTGGAACTTTATATTATATTTATTTTCTTGATTATTTCAAATAATGAATGAAGGAAAATTTCCCTTTTACTTATTCATTGGCTACTACTCATTTTTTCCATCTTGATATTACATTTGTAATGGTCGTTTTTATCATTTATATTATCCCTGTTGGAGTTTAGGTCTAATTCAATACTATAATCATTCAATAGTGTATTCGCTACTAATGTGTACTACCTTCTTTACATGTCTTGTAAAAACTGTTATTGGATTTCTCTTTTAACTATTATTCCATTCATGGTGATGAGGCTCATCAATAGGTAAACTATATGGGTCACAATGCCACTCTCTAGCTTACTCAAATTGACTTTTCTCACATTTATTTACATATTTTGTTATATTTTTCTTAGTGAGATGGGTAAAGGTGAGTTTCTATGTCATGTGGCCTAATATGTATTAAATGTAGGAATTAGAGCCGCTTTGGGCTAATTTAAGTGCAGGAACTCGAGGTGGAAAACTAAGAGAGATTTTAGGAGATTGGTCTCCCTCCTTTACTCCTCAAATCATTTGAAGATTCCTCCACCATATCTCATCAGTTCGGAGTTACTAGCAGCCAAGCAAGCCGAGTTCATTGGTAGCCAAGCCAATAATAGTCAAAGACGAGTTATTCTCAAGTTAGGGATCCAAGTCTTCCTATTTTTAGGAAGTTCTTGGTAGCTTCAGTTTGTATAAATAAGAGAGCCAAGGGGTTCATTATGATTGAATATTTTGATGTAACCTAGAGGTAATTTGAGTTGAAACATTGTGACTGCTATTTGATATGTTGTATTTTAAATTTTGGTGATAATGATAAATTCGACCTTGATCCAACACTGAGTTGACTCATAGGGCTAAATAACTTGGGGTAGGGCCCAATCCTAGCAGCAAAAGTTCGTCTTTTTGTATCTATATTCTTAGATTAAGGTGATAGTTAGGTGCTAAAATTATTTATGTTTTGTTTATCTTAACAAGTATTTGAATGATTTCTTGATATTGTTTCCATTAGTTTGGAGAAGTAGATCAATGGTGCAGTAGTGAAGGAAAGTACTTCGGAAAATCTTGTGACAGTGGCCTCTTCCTCATCTCCCTTGTAGTATCATGATTAGAGGGCCCCACTTTAACAGTCCCAAAATTAGAGTTTATCTCATGGTCATTACATAGATTAGGTTCCATGTTTAAATAGATCATTGTTTATGATTTCTTGGAAGAACCTACAATTTTTATTTTTTTTCTTAAGTTTTCCATAGTTGAGAAGGCATTTCATTCCATACATGTAGCCATTAGCAATAGATAGATAAAATTTCTCTAAATTCAGCTCATCTTTTCCATGTTGGTATATATTGATTCATAAATGAAGAGGAAAATAGGTTTTGTTGTAGGGATTATTGATTTGCAAGGAGGAAGTCATTGATTCAGCTTCATCTAACTCTTCTCCACCTTCTGCCAAGGCATACTAGCCCATCGCTCGAATCTCTATTTTGCAGCCACCATGAACAACCACCTTGGGAAAATCCAACCTACCTAGAGTGTTGGGCATAGCCTTGGGTAATGTGCACCTTCCTTACACCTTATCTCATCATCATACATCTCTCCTACACCTTATTCGACTATTGTTGCCCTCCTAAAGTTTTTAGCTAATGTCTTGTAGAAAACCAACACATCTTGTAGCAAACTAGGACATCTTGTAGGAGCTATAGGATCTCTTGTAGTAGCCTCTTTGACTTGATTTTGATCTAAAATGATAATCTGAGTATAGTCTAGGCCCTCATCTTGGATTCCATGCCTATAAGTGCTACCTAAGACCATCTATCCTATCTCTTTGCCCCCACAAGATCAGATAGCATAACATAGCATTTACATTTCTAAATTTAGAAATTAAAAGATTCTTTTTCTCCAAATGAAACATGAGATAGTTAGTGCACATATATGAATCATAAGATGATAGAACAACTTCCCATGTAGAATTAGTCCAAATATCTAGATGGTAAAATGAAAGGTTAACTTAGTTCTTTTATCCAAGTAATTTGTATCATTTCCTAGCTAGATGATTCATGGCATTTTCCATTCAGTAACTTCCATTTCCTAAATAGACAAGCATTTACTTTCCTGTATTAGAATTAGCTTTACATTCACTATCAGTAGTTAGACTCCTTCTAGTCAATAGAAGATTGGTTTGAAACCTTAGTGGTCTATCATCCCAATTGAGAAGTGACATGAGTAGAATGTTGCATCTATTGTGCATATAGCACTATCACCTCCAAGTTTGTACGAAACCTAGGGTTGATAAATTAAAGTTGGTAACCCTAGGAGTTGAAGCATCCTTGCTACAGTAATGAACCTCATCACTTTTTGGTGTCGTTGTTGGGGATGTGTCTAGGTAGATGTAATATATTCTTTTCTTTTTGTTTTGCATTCAGTAGATAGTTACAAATTCCCCTTTATTTCTATTTTTCATTCAGTAAATAGTTGCAATTTCAGCTTTCTTTCTATTTTGCAAGTCATTCTGAAAAAGACCTTGAAAAAAAGAGAGAAAAATTATTTCATGCCTTGTAGGAGTAGAGACAATTTAGGGAATGTTTTTCCAAATACCATCACACCATCAAACAGTTAACCCTCCTCTTCTTCGATGGCTTTCATCTTCCCTCTTTGATTGCAGGGGAGCTAGAGGACCCATTAAGTGAACAACCAAAGATCTTTGAAGAGCCTATTAGGGAAGAAGAAGAAGAAACCCTTCCACACACTTACATTATGGCTGAAAATAGAAATGAAGGTGATTTTCCCATTAGAGAGACTAATGGAGATGCTAGGATGAAAAACATAAGCCCCTCTATCCTTCCTCACTTCCATGGCTTAACCTCAAAAGACCCTGATACCTTATTGTTTGATTTTGATGTCATCTGAAGAACTTATGATTACACCTTTGATGACTAGAAATTAAATTTTCTCCCATCCACCCTTAAGGATGAAACCTTGTGCTAGTTCATGGGTTTACCTAGGGACAACATCACCATCAGGGCTCAAATGCAGCAATCCTTCAATGACAAGTATAGGCACTACTCTAGGTCCAAGGACAGCAAAGAAGAAATCTTCAGAATGACCTTAGTATATGATGAATCCTTGGAAGATTATGAGGAGAGGTTCCAACTAAGTTACAGAAGGGCCAGATGCACCCTTGATCCTAAATCACTAAAGTTAGTCCTCCTTAGAGGGATGAGGGAAGATATCCTAGAAACTCTAAACATGTTGTGTACAGGAGACATCTATCAGCTATATTATGATGATATCAAGACAGTTTTTAGAAATCATTCCAGGGCTTCCAAAAAGGAGGGTAGGGCTAGTTAAGCTTTGAATAGTTCATCGTCCTCCCACACATCTATAAAAAGTGAAATTGGAAACATGTTGGAGGACTTTAAGAGTGAAATGTTGCATACCCTTTCTCTACAAATGGGCACCATGCAGATCAAGAGGAAGAAAGAGGAAGCAAAGAGAGTCTTAGTTGTATTTTTCCCTCTATGCACCATAAGGCACCCCATAAATGAATGTACATTGAATGTTATACAGGTCTGCTCGGTCTATGAGGAAAACCACTCCACATATAAGTGCCCTTCTCTACCTGGATTGAAAGTTGTATATCAAGGAACTTAAGATGTGGTTGAACAACTTTGTTATATCAACCAAAGGAGGCCTCTAGGACCTCGACCATACCTTCAAGGCATGTAAGGGGCATCCTCTTCATATTACAATCTAGATCATAATGCATCCATTCCCCCTTGGTTTCATCTTTCCAATCCTTCATGGTCCACACCTTATCCCTATTCTTATGCACCTCAATACCATTCCCAACCTACCAATCAATCGTTTCAGCCACATGCTCCCCCACAACCTCAGTGGAATACCCCATCATAAGGGTGGAGGCCCCCGTTTATCCAATCTATAGCCTTAATACCTCCGCCTCCATCTCAACCACAACTCCTTCATCTTGCTCCACCTAAGAAACATTAGATGCTTCCTCAACCAAATCTGAACCCAAACAATAAGCAGGCATAGCATCTCTATAGTGGAGAGACATCCTACCCTACCTATGCTATTGAAATTCAAGAAATCAACCTCAGATCTAGAAGAGTGCTTCTAGATAACCAACCTCTGTCTCTACCTAAGGAGATTGAAGAGGAAAAGGAAGAGAGTGTTCCTAAAGACAATCAACCTTCTTTTCTTGAAATATTGATTCATTCTAGTTAGCACACCCCATAAGAGACTGAAATTCTCAGAGAATTGAAAAACGGGTGTGTTAAAATCCCACTCCTCCAAGCCATCAAGGATGAACCCATCTAAAAAAAGCTAATCAAGGGGAAATTCTTCAAATATCCTGGGAGGAGAAACAAATACACCCCTACCATTAATTTCATTGGATATTTTCCTAACTTAATGCCAAGGAGAGTGATTTTCCCAAAGTATCTAAACCATGGGGGTCATGTGGTAGATGTGCACATTGATTGCATTGTTGTGCCCCACACCTTGATTGATATTATGTCTTCCATAAATGTGATGAATAAGGAGACCATGCTCAAACTGAAACCCAGAGGATCACTGAGGAATACCACAACAATTTTACATCTTGCAGATAGATCCACAATAGCTCCTGAGGGACTTGTTGAGGATGCGATGGTCTCTATTTATTCCTGGGAGTACCGTGCTGACTTCTTAGTTCTCTAGCCCAAGACAAAATTCAATGGTTATCCTCTCATCCTTAGTGTTGAGTCATGCAAAAGGTATGCATATGTTATTTATTTCATCATCCTTCCCCTTTAATTATATCTCTTTTATATCCTAAAATGTTAATATATCAAAGGATTATGGGAAGAATGAGGAAATCATCTGTAATTACAATTTAGCTGATCATATCCTTCTTTATGTAGGAGAAGGATGAAAAGAGATAGTTGTTGTTCCCCAACCAAGGAACAACGAGAAAGCAACAAGATAAGGAAGGACGCAGCAGTTACAGATATGTCCAAAAGCAAATCAACAGGATCAGCGCAAGGAGGGAAAATTTTCTGAGCTTAGAAAATTGTGTGAATCCCTCAGGATCGAGAGATCCTGAGGGATCGCTTTTACTATTTATCTTTTTACCTCTTTCCCATTATAAAAAGGCAACAATTGTAAGAAAAAAAGGGGAGAATTACTATTGAGAAATTGTAACTTTTATTAGTGACTCTCGTTGTTGAGTAGAGAACGAACTTACTATAATGCTTATGCAATGATTAATAAATAAAACGGTCGTTGTTCCTTCACATCTCCTGAAGTAATCCAAGGGTGTTCACTGGCGGCTAAGGGCCCGGCCCTGGTGGATTCACTTGTTGTTCCTGTATCATCCATTTATGATTCTTGCAGTGTGATGGTTTGATTGAATTTCTACTTTCTGCAATTGTATCGCTTTGCTATTTCTTGTTTTCTAATCTCAACGGAATTGTTCTGTTCATATACTTTGCAGTAATATTGTTGATACAGTTTATTGTTATTTCAAATCTAGTTATTTAGTTAAGTATTATGTTTTGAGATCATCTACTGTAAAGAGCATTGACTATTGTTGTTGAAGCTCTTAGATTGAGATCATTTGCTGCTTATATTAAGAATTGTGTTGATTGAGAATAAATTAGTTAAAAGAGGAATGAGTTATTACTACTGTATTCTTGATTGATGATTGTTGTTACTTTGTTGAATGTCTGATTTAGTTTCATTAGAGGATTGAGTTTTCTTTTAGTTGGAATTAGAATTTACTTGCTACATACATTTACTCTTGTATTTGAAAGAACTATACTACAATTTAGAAGCACTACTCTCTGAGTTAAATAGCCGCTAGATACTATGTACACTCTTGAAATAGAAATACTTACCTGGATTGATAATTAATGTGAAGATAATTAGGAGTTCGAAAGGCACCTTTTATCACTCAACATTTTGGCGTGTTGCCGAGGAGAGTGTAGCCATTTCTGAGGAGTAGTGTACATTTGATGATTGTTATTGAAGAAGAATTGGGTTTTGAAAATAGAACGTAAGAACCTACATAACGAACAAGTAAAGTGCTTGTTCCCCTGCCCACTTTTTAGCACAATTACAGAAATTTGAAATAGGTATTTTTTGCTTATCTGTTGGGAGAGAATTGGGTATTAAAAATGAAAGGTAAGAACCTATGTACAGAGCACGTAAAATGCTTGCTCCCACGCCTGCTTTCCAGCAGAATTGTTAAGAACTTGGTGTAGAGGTAAATATTTGAATTGTGTGTATGACTAAGAAGAAGAAAACTAAAAATAATCCAATTCCACTACCCAAGCTGACAAAGCTAAGGGACCACTGACCCTTGGATGATCAACTTTCATAGAAAACATCATAAAGAAAGTCGAATCTCAGCCATCAGTAGGTCCTAGAAAAGTTTCTTCCAGACAACCTATTGGCTCCCTTTAGGCCACAAGCTCACCATTTGTAGCCTTCACTGAAGTCCACAGCAAAACGCAAGAGACTAAGCAGAGTTTTCAAGAAATTGAAAATTCTCGCCCAATTTCTTTACAAGAAGGTAATTCAAGTAATCTTCTTGAAGGAGGAGGAGAAAAAGGGGAAACAGAGGAGCCAAGATCCCCTCAGGTAATAATTCAACCAAGAACACTCAGCACCCTAGATAAAGGGAGTGTCATCAAGTTCATTCAAGAAGAAGCAGGGGAAATAGAGGAGCTGAGATCCCATCAGGTAGTAGTTCAACAAGGAATGCTCATTATCCCAGGCCAGGGGAATGTTATTAAGCTCATTCCCACCCCTTCTAGTCATCCTAGGAATAACTCGCTAGAGATCCCAGAAGGGTATTGGCACATATTTGATGAAATGGCCAACAACCCACGAACACCTCAGACCTCCACCTTGCAGTATCCCATCGTTGACACAGTGGTCAATGCACCTATGAAAGCCATCCCTCTCCAAAATATTCCTACCTTTCATGGGATGACATCAGAGGATCCAGATGCATTCCTGTTTGAGTTTGATGTATTGTGTTGGGGGTATGATTATACCACCGACCCCCAAAAATTAAAATTGTTTCCCTCTACATTGAAAGGAGCATCCTTGCGATGGTTTATGGGATTAGGTGGAGGCATAATAAATGATTGGGAACAAATGAAAACTGCTTTCCTAAAAAAGTATCAGGACTATTGCAGATCTAGGGAATTGAAAGACGAAATATTCCAGATGGTAACAAGACCAAGTGAAACATTAGAAGAATATGTGGAACGATTTCAATATAACCTCCAACGATCTCCCTGTCCAACTCTGCCTTTACCTGATAATGTGCTTAAAACTACACTAATTAAAGGGATGAAAGAACAATGGGTAGAAACATTAAATATCACGGGTAGATGTGATATATATCAAGAGAATTATGCCGACATCATTAATTTGTGTATCAGGTGTTCAAGAGGCAGCACGAGATTGAAGCCAGTGGAACGCGACATGACCACAAGGGACAACAAAATCTCTGGTGGAGGCATAACTTGAATAGAAATTGGCAATCTGCTAGAAGATTTAAAAATTGATATTTTAGGGACTCTAACAGCACAATTGGACATGATGCAAGCCAAACAAAAGTAGGTAGAAGAAAAACAAAACTTGGTGATATTTTGTCCTAGATGCAGAAAGAAGCATAGTCACAAAGAGTGCCCACTGGATATGGTGCAAACCTGTGCTATATGTACGAAAAATCACACTACAGAAAGTTGCCCATCACTCCCAGGGCTAAAAGTAGTCTATAAGGAGGCAGAAGAAGATAAGGAACCAGTCGAACTGCTAAATCAGCGTCGGGAATGGAAACCATGACAAACATGTATGTAGATTGATCCATCCTCCTTCTTTCAAATGCCACAATATAATTCACAACAATACCCGGGAACCATGTGGCAGAACTAGCCATCCTTTTCCAATTGGTCACAACAGCCATCCCCTATACCACCTTGGCCTAACCAATCAAATCAAAATAAAAATTGGCCAAATTCCTCTTACTTCCCACCATTTTGGCAAAATAATGCATATAATCCCAATGGCCACCCTAAACTTCACAAAACCAGAACTGGCAGTGAAGCTGGCAGAGACCTACAAATCAGCTAGCAGGAACAATCCTCATACCTCAACCCACACTGCCAATAGCCTACACATTGCAACAGAACCCACAGACCAACTTACGACCATAGCTCCCAGCCCAACCCAACCCGAACCCCAACAACAAACTAGTTGAATTTGTGCAAATTATTGAAGGGCCAGAGCCAGAAATTGAGTTAAGGGAGTTCAATGACCTTCAATTAAGATCTGGGCGGATAATAGAATCAGAAGCAGATAAAAATGTTCAAATTGAAGATCCATTACCTATATAACAAGCACCACAAGAAGAGAACATGGTTAGATAGAAAACTCATGATCAAGCAACCACCTCTTCTCCACCATTCCCAAAAAGATTAATCATACCTCACCCAATTGAATATCCTGATTTTGATCTTCTGGGAGAATTGAAAAAATTGTGTATAAAATTACCACTCCTCGAGGCTATTCAAGACATCCCAATTTATGCAAAAACTATTAAGGAATTATGTATGAAAAAGCGAAAGGGGAAAATAACAACAAATCCAACTGTCCATGTAGTCGGTACCTTATCTAATTTACTATCAGGAAGAGAAGCACCTATAAAATATGAGGACCCAGGAAATCCTATACTCAGAGTGCAAATAAATGGATGCTCCTTCCCCAATGCCTTAGTTGATTTACGATCAAGAATCAATATTATTACAACCACAACTTGTCAAAAGCTTGGCATTACATCGTTGGACCCAACCACGACCTTGTTGAAATTGGCTGATCGATCGGTAGTCAAACCAGAAGGCACATTACAGGATGTAATGGTGTCCGTAGACTCTTGGGAATACCCTGCAAACTTTCTGATCATCAATCATAGAAACCGACTCGATGGACATCCCTTAATTCTAGGTAGACCTTGGCTAGCAACTGCAGATGCGTACATTAGCTGTCGAATAGGCAGCATGACTATAGCAAGAGGAAGCAATATAAAGAATTTAGCCTTATATCCTCTAGCTCAGCCAAGTTTAACAATAATCAAAACTAGAAAACAACCAGTATCATATCTAACTAAAAACATTAGATCACCACTAAACATAGAAGATGCTCTCGAATTTAAAGGTCAAATAGAAGATGACATCATTAACAACTATATTAACCAACCAGATGTCGGATCCCATCTAAAATGTCACATGATCGAAGCAGCATTCGATAGTGAAATAGAAGAAGATCCCCTAAAAGATATTAATGATCAATCAATACCAACTACCTTTGTTTATAACAACAAAACCATAGAAATTGAGCCAGGAAAAGCTTTGAATATCAACAAAAACCTGACTGCTAACTAGGAGCAGAAGCTTGTTCAACTCTTAAGAAAATATAAAGAGGCCTTTGCATGGGATTACCCAGACATGAAAGGGATTGATCCCCAATTATGCATGCACCACATTTATAAAGAGAAGGATACCAAGCCCATTCGACAACCTCAACAAAGGTTAAATCCTCATCTTAAAGATATTGTTAAAGATGAACTACTAAAATTGTTAGATGTAAACTTTATCTACCCAATATCTGACAGCAAATGGGTCTCTCCATTAGTAGTAGTGCCAAAAAGGAATGGAAAGTGGTGTATATGTGTTGACTATAGAGAGCTTAATAAATCAAATCAAAATGACCATTTTCCCCTTCCGTTCATTGACCAAGTCTTGGACACTTTGGCAGGAAAAAAATTCTTTTCTTTCCTAGATGGCTTCAGCAGATACAATCAAATTCAGATTGCCCCTAAAGATCAAGATAAGACTAGCTTTACATGCCCTTGGGGAACATTCGCTTACAGGGTCGTACCTTTCGGGCTGTGCAATGCCCCTGCCACATTTCGAAGGGCTATACTCAGCATTTTTTCAGATCTGATAAATGAAGGGCTCAAGGTGTACATGGATGACTTTACACCCTACGGAGATGAATTCGAGCCAGCATTACAAGCATTAGAGAAAGTTCTACAAAGATGCATTGCCACTAGACTCTATTTAAGAAATGAAAAATGCCACATGATGATGATTAAGGGCCACATCTTGGGTCACTATATCTCAGCTGATGGAATCCAGGTATATCCAGCAAAAATTCAGATAATTCTTTTAATACCTACCCCTACCACACAAACAGAGGTACACAGTTTTTTGAGATTTTTTGGTTATTATAGAAGGTTTATAAACAATTCTTCTTAGATTGCTTCACCGTTATATGCACTAACAGGAAATATTGATTTCATTTGGATAGATAAATGTGACAGCGCTTTTGAAGATCCAAAACAGCTTGTATCAATAGCCCCAGTATTAAGGGGTTCAAATTGGGATTTGCCATTCCAAATTTCATCCGACACTTCAGACACAGCCATAGGAGTAGGTCTCGGCCAGGAAGAAGATAGAAAGCCATATGCAATATACTATATTAGCAAAAATCTATCTCCTACTGAATTAAATTATACTGTTACTGAAAAAAGAAAATTTGGTTGTAATCTATGTTATCAATAAATTCGTACATTATATAACAGGATACCCTGTGGTTTTATACACTGATCACTTTGCTATTAAATATCTAGCCAATAAAATAGTTACAAATGGAACACTGACAAGATGGTTGATTATTTTGCAGGAATTTGATATAACAATTAAAGATCGACCAGGAAAAGAAAATCCAGTAGCAGACTTCCTTTCACGAATGCCAAAGAAAGATGACTCGGCAACAGTAGAAGACAAATTTCCAGATGAACATTTATTTTATGTAACAGTGAAAAAAACATCGTACGCGAATGTCACAAATTATTGGGCAATGGGTAAATTACCCAAGCACCTGATGCCTAATGAAAGAAAACAAATAGTACAGTGCAGCACGTGATTCTCTTGGATCGGGGCTATTTATTTTATACAGGAGCTGATATGCACATTAGAATATGCGTCAGAGAAGAAGAAGTTTTTGACGTTTTGAAAGCTTGCCATGACGGGCCGTGCAGCGAACATTTTGCAGATCGTAGGACTGGTCACAAAATTTTACAAATGGGCTATTATTGGCCCACCATTTTCAAAGATGCTAAGAAGATTTTCCAGGTATGTGACAGTTTCCAAAGAATGGGATGCCCCGGGCAGTCTAACGAGATTCCCCTGCACCCGTAGAGAGTCATTGAACCTTTTTAGCGATGGGCATTAGACTTCATCAGTCCAATAAACCCATCTTCTAATCAAAAGACATATATATATATTAGTTGCGACAGAGTATGTGACTAAATGGGTGGAGGCAGAGGCACTACCAAGGGCAACAAAGGATTTGGTAATCCACTTTCTTTTCAACCTATTCGTGCAATATGGTTTACCTAGAGAGGTAATTATGGATGGAGGGCCATAATTCATAGGCCATAATATCACTGCAACATTAAAGAATTATCATATCATGCATAGAATCATGACTCCATACCACCCATAGGCAAATGGCCAGGTAGAAAGCAAGAATAAAGCGATCGAGGCAATATTCACAAAGACGGTTGCATCACATAAACATGACTGGGCTACCCAATTGCTAGAAGCGCTGTGGGCATACTGTACGACATGGAGAAATACCATGGGATATTCCCCATACCAATTAGTGTTTGGCAAAGAACTTATCTTCCAATTGAATTCAAAATCCAGACATTGATGATAGCTGAGGAGGTAGGCTTCGACTTAAACGAGGCACAGATTAATATGCTACATAAAATCAATGAATTGGATGAAATATAGCTATTAACTCTTCAACACACTACACTGATCCAACAATAAAGAGCAAAATGGCATGATGCCCTTATTAAAAATAAGATCTTCCACGAAGGAGATTTGGCACTCTTGTATGATTCTAGGTTCCAGGATTTCCCTGAAAAGCTTCAGACCAGATGGTTAGGACCTTATGAGATGCAAAAGGTGCATGATAATGGCACCATCACATTACCCACCATCGATGGGTCTGGCTATTCTTTTAAAGCAAATGGACATCAAGTACGACTTTATCACAAATCGCTTACCAGGGAGTCCTTTTGCCAACAGTTACGGGAAGATTCCACCATACAAATTCTCACTGAGGAGGACAACCCATCCTCAGCATTGACCCAATGAATAATTCATTTGTTTTTGAACTTTGTACATAATTTCTTTTCTTTGCTATTTTGATTGAATTTGCTTGTATAAACTGTAAATAAACTCTTTTTTTCCTTTTTTGTTCCTTTTACGGAACAGCTGATGTTCCCTCTCAAGAACAGTTGTTGTTCCCCCTAAGGAACAACAATTTTGTGTACAGATTTTTATTCTATTCCCTTAAAGGAACCACTGTTGTTACCTCTAAGGAACAACTGTTGTTCCATCTAAGGAATAACAGTTCCCTGTATATTCTTTTTTGGTGTTGTTCCATTTAAGGAAGAGTTGTTGTTCCCTCTATGGAACAACAGTTTTGTGTGTGTTTGTTTTTTTGTTATTCCCTTTAAGGAACGGCTATTGTTCCCTCTAAGGAACAAAAATCATTCCTTCTAAGGAATAGCAGTGTCATATGACTTTTCTTTTTGTTGTTCCCTTTAAGGAACAGTTGCTTTTTCCTCTAAGGAACAACAGTTTCACGTGCATTTTCTTTTTGCTATTCCCTTTAAGGAACAGTTGTTCTTCCCTCTAAGGAACAGTAGCCGTTCCCTCTAAGGAATCGCAGTTCCATGAGCGCTTGTTTTTTTGTTGTTCCCTTTAAGGAAAAATTATTGTTCCCTTTAAGAAAAAGAAATTGTTCCCTTTAAGGAACAACATTTTCATGTGTGTTTGTTTTTTTGATGTTCCCTTTAAGGAACAGTTGTTGTTCCCTCTAAGGAATAGCAGTCGTTCCCTCTAAGGAACATCAGTTTCATGTGTATTTGTTTTAATGTTGTTCCCTCTGAGGAACAACAATTTCGTTTGTATCTTTTTTTCCATTGTTCCATCTAAGGAACAGTTGTTGTTCCCTCTGAGGAACAACAGTTTCATTTGGGTTTGTTTTAATCTTGTTCCCTCTAAGGAACAATAGTTTCATTTGTATCTATTTTTCCGTTGTTCCATCTAAGGAACAGTTGTTGTTCCCTTTAAGGAACAACAATTTCACGTTCAATTATTTTTCTTTCTTTTCGCTGTCCCTTACAAGGAAAAACTATTGTTCCCTCTAAGGAACAATAGTTTTGGTGTGCAATTTTTTTTCTTTTTGCTGTTCCTCCTAAGGAACAGCTGCGGTTCCCTTTAAGGAACAACACCTTTTTGTGTGTTTTTCTTGTTGTTCCCTACAAGGAACAACACATTTTATGAAAAGTTTTCTTTAGAAAATAAGCATCTTGTGAATATTATTTCACTCTCTATGATCCTCTATAGGGCAAGAATATAAACATATATATAAGGATACAAATTTGAAGGTTACTGGAACAAGGAAATCGAATATTATCATCTTTAAGGTGATTGCTTTGTATTGATTAAAAAAGGGAAGGACATAACCATCTATATCACGTTGTTGTCCTTATCTTCACTATAAACCAAATTGATTGATTAGTTGTACCATGATGGTTCTTCCCTAATCCCTATAATTCTCTCTGCTCATTATCATTGAATAAGAGTAAGGGCACATTCTTTTTCTATTGGTATGTTCAGACTTCTTCCACCATCCCTACTCTTAAATATTGTTGAGCCACCCTCTATGTATAAATAGGAAGTGCTATCTATATATATATATATATATATATATATATATATATATATATATATATATATATATATATATATATATATGTTTACTAACAATTTTATGATTTTTCAGGTGGAGGATAGGGGGTCTCATCATGAGCCAACCTACCATGATCATAAGGAAGCAGCGAAGTGGCATTCCCACTATGGCCACCACACCAGGGATATGATCCAATGGATGCATCAGAAAAAATAAAGTCCTTGGAACAAGAGGTCTCATCATGAGCCGGCCTACCCACTTTTCACTCCTCCCCAGTGAATGGCATTGTGATTCATCTGGTCACCAAGCCAACACAATGGCCTCCATTCTGACATCATAAGGCACTTTCCTAATTATACATAAAGGATCATGGTTCCAAAGGGTGAAAAAGAAACTTTGTCAAGGTTATAAACACCTGTGGGAAACAGAAGCTCTGCTGATGGTATTGGAGTCAAATTTTCAACATCAATAGTGATTATAACTCCCTTTTCTTATTCTTTATCTTTATTATAGAGAGATTATATCCCTAAGTTATTTTTTGAACCTTTATGCATGAGATATCTTTTAAAAATCAATCATAGTGGTTTAAGTGGAATAATGACCGCAAAGCATCTTGCCCACGTAAGATGTCCTTTCTCCCTTTTCGAATCATTCCACGACATCTCCACATTTATTCATAATTCTCGTTCTATGCATCGATTTCAGTACCCCGATATTTTTGTGATCCTATCATAAATATGTATACCTTGCCATTTTTACCACTCCTGTATGTCATCGCCAATGTGTCATTCTTTCATTTAACCGGTCGAAGGCGACCTATCATTTTAAGGGGGGAGAGGGTGACTCCCAAAGCACTCATGCATGCATGTCAGTCCCTTATTTGGTTATACCGAACTATACGACATTCCATAATAGCAAGTCTTTAACAGTATCTATGCTGAAAAAGTATCATCCGATATTAACAACTTGTTGTTCCATTGTTGGCTCTGTCTATTGCTGTGTTACCTGTGTTAAGCTAACAATGTGTAGAATTTAGGAAAAATGGGAGGAAGAATAGTATGTAGGGAGCCGCTAATACTAGTTGTTTCCGATGGTTCTAGAGAAATTCTAGTCCGAGCCGTATGGGTTGCATATTTCACACGACTGCAGCTACCCAATGAAGCCATTTCTATCGAATTCTTACAGAATTTACAGAATGAACATTCTACGATGAGAGGAAGGAAAATTATAGTGACAGATGTAGTAATAGCTGAAGTGTCTAGATTACCAGCAGTTGGACCCATATGGACTCATAAAAATTGAGGTTGCAGGATGCCATTGCAGTCTTTTAGGATGAGAGACAGAACCTGATTGTCAAAGGCGAAAGAGTTCAACCTTCATCCCTTGGAGAACCATGGATAGAACTGGCTAGAATCGTTCAGAGCTATATCACATGCAATGGAAGAAAAGATGTGGTAAGGCCACGACACCTTAAATTATTAGCAATTCTAAAACAGAAGTGTTCTATAAACTTGCCTGTGTATTTGAATTTCTTATTGCATGATGCTGCTCGAAGCATAAAAGAATCCCCACATATAGAAACTGTCATGAGTCATCATTATTTAATTAGGCTGATAGTAAGCTATAACCTTGCCCAGTAGAAAACAAGTTGGGAAGAATTAATATTTACCATAGAAGGGGGGTTAGCTTTACCTGCTCTTAACCCTGTTCCAAAAAGGAAAAGGACGACCAATGCAACAAACATTGCACAAAAAAGTAGACACTCTGCCAAGACAAGCTTGGGAACAGCTGAAAACCCTCAGGGTAGCAGCAACCAACCCTTAGAACTATCTAGTCGAGAAAATGAGAAACATTTACAGCTGGAAGGACGGGAAGACTAGGAGTTAGAACTTGAGGAGGAAACAAAGCACTCTAGTGAAGAGGAGAGGAATGAAATAGAACTCTCCTTAACACCCAACACAAGTAACTTGCGAGATTTATTTGTTATTGAATTGGCCCAGATTTGGCCAATATGAATGAATTTATACAGCCTGAAAGCCCGCATAACTTTAATGTTGAAGCAACACAATTGGAAGAAGACTCTGCCCATAATATGAGCATATCAGAAAATATAATTGGTAGAGAAGAATTAGGGGCAGAAGTCACTCAGGAAGAGGCGAACCAAACTAGTAATGCACATCTAGGAGAACCCATTTGGGTCAGTTTAAATACACAGGATGTGGGACGAACAGGAGAAATAGGAACAAGTCAGGGTAAGGAAACAACTCTTGAAGAACAAAACCCAGATAAGAAACTGAGGCTCGCTAAGAGTAGAAACGATTAGTGGAATATTTGTTCCTTCCGAAAGGAAGAAAAAAAAAATTAAAAGGCTTAGAAAGGAACAACAGAGGCTGCAAATATTAGTGAAGAGACTCAAGCAAAAGATAAGGACATTAACAAGGGGGAAAGTTTTAGGCAGAACCCCAGAAACAATGAACAGAACCATCCAAATTGAATTTCATCATACAAAGGTCACAATGACTCAAACTTAGCCCATATTCACTCCAATTGTTAAGGAAAAACATGTCACTATTGTAGAAGCATCTACCCAAATAGAGAGTATACATTTTTGTAACGTAGTTGTTCAAACAGAAGTGGTACCCTTCGACAACACGACCAGCCAAACAGAAGGATGGACTATCCATAATAAAAGTACACAGACTATAAGCATTTAGTCCCATAATAAGAACACACAGAGAATAAAAATCCACTCTAGCCAAGGACATTATGACAAGCAGCGATCCTAGTATAGAAAATCTTCAAGAAAATCTGGCACAGGCTCGGCTTACCATAGAATGGCTTGAGGAAGAAACTGTCCCCCAACAGAGGTACCAAGAATTACAGAGGCAACTGCGGGATATGAATGTGTCAGAAAGTGAGGCATTTGAGAAATATAGAAAGGAAGAAGAGAGGACTGAGAAAATAAAGCTCAGATTGGAAAAGGCCAGGAGTCAAATGGATACTATTTGCTCCTTATATACTGACATATTGGCATGCAGATCTCTTGCCAATAACTATGCCCTATTTTTGATGGAAAGATACTTACAGTTGAAGATCAAAGCTGTCAAAGCTGGAAAACCCATAGAGCTGAAAACAATTGATGATTTTATAAATTGTTGTAAGAATCATGGGATAAAAGTACAGAGGCTATTGTGTGAACTTTATTTACACAATTTTGTTTTAGAAGAAGAACTTGAAAAGAACCTCAATCCTTTTATAGGAGATGTGTAGTTCTAGGCCTTCATTTCATTCAATGTTAATCAATTAAAATGGTTCAAGGCTTAGAACACGTTCTAGAGGTAGGAAAATGGACTAGACCTATGGGTCAGAGGTGAACCAAAGCACCCCTTACAAATGCTGGCCAAACAAAAAAGTTTGATGAAGAGGGAAGGAGTAACCCAAACTCTGGGGCCTATTCAGAAAGAAATTGTCCAAAAAGGGGTCAAGTATTTCCTTTCCATTCAAGAAAGCTCCTTGGCTGCAGCAAAGCTCAGATGGACAGTTTCCAATAACAATGTATAGAATAGAGAACCATTTAATTACAAAAACTTTAAACTGGCTACAGAATGCTTTATCATCTATAGTAATCTCATCCTAAGGGAAGGCCCTTTATTGGCTAGGCTAGCGGTTTCACAACCCTATCATTTGGTATCTAGATGAGGGGTACAAGGCTATATATCAGCTCCCTAAAGGACAGACAAGGCACATCTTTGAAATATTAGCCAAAAATCATGCTTTCAGACTGCTCTACGACCTCCCTTCTCCACCTTATTCCTTGGCTGCTTTGCATACGAATGAAATGATTTTCATGAGGACATGAAAAACGGTAAGCAAGGGAGTATGTTGAGTCATGCAAAAGGTATGCATATGTTATTTATTTCATCATCCCTTTCCTTTAGTTATATCTCTTTTATATCCTAAAATGTTAATATATCAAAGTATTATGGGAAGAATGGGGAAATCATCTATAATTACAATTTAGCTAATCGTATCCTTCTTTATGCAGGAAAAAGACAAAAAGAGACAACTATTGTTCCCTAACCAAGGAACAGCGAGAAAGCGGCAAGATAAGGAAGGACGCGGTGGTTACAGATACGTCCAAAAGCAAAACAATAGGATCAGTACAAGGAGGGAAAAATGTCTGAGCCTAGAAAATTGTGTGAATCCCTTAGGATCGAGAGATCCTGAGGAATCACTTTTACTATTTATCTTTTTACCACTTTCCCATTATAAAAAGGCAACAATTGTAAGCAGAAAAGGGGAGAATTACTATTGAGAAATTGTAACTTTTATCACTGGCTCTCGCTATTAAGTAGAGCACGAACTGTATCACATTGTTGATACAGTTTATTGTTATTTTAGATCTAGTTATTTAGTTGAGTATTCTATTTTGAGATCATCTACTGTAAATAGCATTGACTACTGCTGTCGAAGCTCTCAGATTGAGATCATCTGCTGATTATATTAAGAATTGTGTTGATTGAGAATAAATCAGTTAAAAGAGGAATGAGTTATTAGTACTGTATTGTCGACTAATGATTGTTGTTACTTTGATGAATGTTTGATTTAGTTTCATTAGAGGATTGAGTTTTCTTTTAGTTGTAATTAGAATTTACTTGCTACATCCATTTACTCCTGTATTTGAAAGAACTATACCGCAATTTAGAAGCACTACTCTCTGAGTTAAATAGCCACCACATACTGTGTACACTCTTGAAATAGAAAGACTTACCTGGATTGATAATTAATGTGAAGATAATTAGGAATTAAAAAGGCACCTTTTATCACTTAACACTTGGAAGGCCATGGCTAGCCACTGTTATGCAGGACTGGGAACATGACCATTAAGAATGGGCATTTTTCCAAATAGTTGGTCTTTTATCCTCCTGCTCAACCATCCTTAGAGCATGACTTACCCTTATCGTTAGAAGAGGAAGAGGAAGACGAAGTGTACCATACCACATCCTACACAATCTGTACCCTAGATACTATTATAGGAGGGGGCAACCTGATGAAGATGACCTAATTGATCAAATCCTCCAGAACCAACCCCCCAACACCATGCCTCTTGATGAGGTGGTGAAGAAATATGAAGATAACCCTTGGACTAATTTGTGCTTAGCTAGCTCAAGTCCTGCTCATATCAAAATGGTAGAATTTGGTCCATCTAAAACATTAAGAATCAACCCCTTACTCTCAGCTCATGAGGAAGAGAAGTTGTGCAACATGCAGAGAGAGAACTTGGACGATTTTGCATGGACCTATAAGGAAATGAAGGTATTGCAGCCTTCAGTGTGTACTAAACACATCTACATCAAGGAAGGTTGTAAATGAGTGTGTCAGCATCGTAGGAGAATGAACCTAGCCCTCAAAGACATAGTCAAATAAGAACTGCAGAAGTTGTTGGATGTGGGGTTCATTTACCCCATCTTAGATAGTGAATGGGTGTCTCCTCTAGTTTTGGTCCCAAAGAAGAATGGAAATGGAGGATTTGTGTGGATTATATAGAGTTAAACAAAGCCACGAAAAAAGACTGTTTCCCTCTACCTTTCATTAATAAAGTCTTGGATAGTCTTGCAAGGAAGAAGTTCTTCTCTTTCCGAGATGGATTCACTGGTTATAATTAGATCCATATCAGCTCACACGACCAACATAAAACCACATTCAATTTTCCTTGCGGTACCTTTTCTTCTAGGGTCCTTCATTTTGGATTATGTAATGCCCCTGCCGCTTTTCGAAGGGAAATTCTGAGCATGTTTGTTGAGCTAGCCCGTGACGATGTAGAAACACATATGGATGGTTTCACTCCCTGTGGGTGTGATTTCTTGGAGGCTCTCTCTAACTTGGGTAAAGAACTAAATAAGTGCATTGAAATGAACCTATCCCTTAGTCTTGAGAAGTGTGGGTTCTTCATGAATGCAGGGACTGTTCTAGGTCACTCAATATCCTAGGAAGGACTACAATTGCACCCAAATAAAATTGTTATCATAAAAAGGGTCCCTACAACTCAAACGCAAAGGGACTTCAGGAGTCTCTTGGGCTTAGGAGGATACTATAGGATGTTGTAAAAAACTTCAGCAAATTAACCTCACCATTGTTTCGACTGCTGGCCAAGGTCTTTGAATTTTTCTGGTCAAAAAGTTTCCAGGAGGCCATGTTAATATTGAAGGACAAGTTGACTACTACACCCATACTTCGAGGCCCAAATTGGGCTCTTCTTTTCCACATCCATTCCGATGCCTTTGACAAATCTATAAGAGCATCGCTAGGTGAGATAGACGATAAGTTGCCTTATGCCATTTACTTCATTAGCAAAAATCTATCCAAGGCTGAATTAGACTACACAGTGACTGAAAAGGAGCTGTTAGTTGTTTTCAAATCCTTGAACAAATTTAGACATTACATCATTGGTTATCAGAAATTTGTGCATACTAACCATGTTTCTATCAAACATTTGATGAACAACCCTGATGTGAATTCCATAATTATTAGATGGTTTCTTTTATTACAACAGATTGATTTAACTATCATTGATAAGCCAGGTAGGAAAAATGTAGTTGCATATTTTTTGTCTAGACTTGCTTTACCTGCTGATGAGCCCCAAAAATGGATGATTATTTGGGCTCATTCAACCACCTAATTTGACTTAATCCACCATTCTCATTAGTTTATTGCATGTTTTTGATTATATTTATGTTAATAGAGTGAATTTGGTTAGTCATTATGCCAACAAGTCTAATGGGTGCTTTGTGTAGCCTTTTTGGTCAATTTGGAGACAAAATTGAAGGTCTTAATGAGCACTTGGCAGCCAAATTCGTGGGAGAACAAGCTAGAGGATTTGTAGGAAGGTGTCCCCTTCATTTATGGGACCTGTTGAGTCTTGAAAATGTCATTCATTTCCATTACACTTTCACTATTATGTCCATTATATCACCTCCATTTCACTACTATGTCACCACATTCATCCCACTTTCATTATCATTGGGCTACCTTTATGTTTTTCCAATATTTATTATTTCTAAGCCTTTTTAGTGAATTTGTGGTTAAACATTAGAAAATAATGTGCATATGCTTATACCTAACAAATGGGTTGAGTTTGTTGACATGTGTAGGTTGAAAGGAGACTTCTAGAAGACCCTTATGTGGCACTCTAAGGCCAAATTCGAATTTGGTTGGAAAGAATCATGGGATCATGAGGATATGTGTCACATCTCCTAATTGTATTGTAACTCTCAAAAGACATGTGTCTTATCAGTTCCTATTTTGATTAGGACTCTAGAGGTAAAGGGAGAGATTCATGGATTATCATTAATGAGAAGGCTCTCATCTTTTTGTATAAATAGGAGATCTCTCTCCTTCATTAGTTAGTCTTTTTTTAGTCTTTTTAGTCTCTTTTTAGTCTCTCTTTGGAGAGCTTTGTTGTACTTTTCACTTTTGAAGAAATTGAATAAAGCTTTGATGTTCTCAACATGGAAGGAGATGTGAAGTAGATGTCATGGAGCATATTAGGATGTAAGTAGATTAGATTTCATTTTGTAAATATTGCTTTGTAGAATGTAAGGTAGATTAGATTTTCATTCATGCAATTTTAAGTATGCTTTGATTTCATAGGTAGAAGGGGGCCCCTGCCTTGTACAGTTTGAATTATTGCATTTTATTTTCTCCCGGGATTTGTTTTTATGTTTATGTATTTGCTTTACAAACTAATGGTATTTGAAGTTGACAGGTTCAAGCTGCTGCCTTTGTTTTTATAGCTGATTTTTAATTTTATTTCTCAAAGAGCTGCTAACACATAAATGATCTTCATCATAAATTGTTATATTTTAAGATCAAAATATCACTAACTTGCAGCTGGCTTTGAGTGCTTTTCAGACTGTTCTTTCACTACTTTCTAACCATACTTTGCATAGTACATATGGCTGAAGTAGAGAGTTAGAAAGAGCAAAATATTATTACTAGTCTTTAAAGTAGATTTTTGGTTTTAAGTGCTTCTTAGACTAATCTTTCACTACTTTCTAATCATACTTTGCATAGTACATATGGCTGAAGTAGAGAATTAGAAAGAGCAAAATATTATCATTAGTCTTTAAAGCAGATTTTTCTCACTTTTCTAATTCAACTTAAGCTACTTTCTATCCGTGCTTTACACAGTACATGTGCTTAGAAGCATCGAGTTAGAGAGAGATAATCTTTATCTTTGGTTTTAAAAGTGACTTTCTTTTCTTTTATTTGCAGCAGCATGAATGGTGTCTAGTGCCATTGGAAGTGGTCATTTACTTTCAAGTCATTTCAAGTTCTTTGCTTTCAGTTTCATTTCAAGTTATTTCTTTCAGGCTCTTTCTTTGCAAGTTTAAAAGTTTGATTACTTTCTAGACTTATTTCTAACTACTTCCTAATCGTGCTTTACACAGCACATGTGTTTGAAGCAGAGTTTTAGGAAGAGTTGAACATTATAACTGGTCTTTAAAGTGGTTTTTCTTACTTGTCACCTTAGAGCTTGACTACTTTTTGGACTTATTTCTGACTACTTCTTAATCGTGCTTTACACAGCACATGTGTTTGAAGCAGAGTTTTAGGAAGAGTTGAACATAAACTATAAAACAACGAAGTAAGAGAAAGGTTAACTAAGCACATATAGTGCACCACACTTCATCAGTTTACGATACCCGGATTGATAATTTATGTAGAGCAATTTAAGACATTAAATTGACTGAACATTTTGGCGCCGTTGCCGGGGAAGTGTAATTAGGAGACCTTATTTCTTACATCTGGAAAAAAATTAATAATCCTTGAGTATGCTCTCCTCTTGCACTTTGTGTGATCTGGAGGATCAGAAAAAGGATTGTTAAGTAAAAAAGACAAAACAATAATTCTTGAGTATGCTCTCCTCCTGCACTTTGTGTGATCTGGAGGATCAGAAAAAGAATTGTTAAAAAAAAAATAGGAGACAAAATAAACTTCATCACTTCAATTGATTCAATAAAAAAAAAAAAAATGAAAAAAAAAAAATGAAAAAATAAAACTCAAGTGCTTTGATAGGTTCAAATTGTCCAAAATTGTCTGGTTATGCTTTGTAGTGGTCTTCAAAACACTGTATCTTGTTCAAATAAGGTTTTGCAACTTAGTTGCAGAAACTGCCCTGATCCCGCAGCTATCTGACAATCCCGCAGCTGTTTCAAGGTTTAACAAGTTACAGGCATCTAATAAAAAAACCGACCACATGGGCATCTCCAGAATTCTCCCGACATGGATCCTATCCTAGTCACCCAGCTCAGATCGATGAAAAACCAGCCTAGGACCTCAGTCAAAGTCTTGTTTTTAACATGTTTTTCTTGAAGTATTTGTTGCCTGAAATTGAAAATCATTAATCCTTTTTATAAAAAATTTACAATTTCAGAAAAAAAAAAAAAAAAAAGAGAAAAACAATCTAGGGCTATCTCCATTCTTAGTTTTCACTGTGGCTTCAATAAAAAAAAAAAAAAAAATTGCCTCGTTGTTCAAGCTTTGACCTGTTGATTCCTGTAGGAGGCATTCATCATTTAGTGGCAGATTTCTGAGTTGATTTCACCTTTGGATAGCTACCTTATCAATTAGAAGCAGAGAATTGAACTTACTAATGATGGAAGCACCATTTGCATAAAGGAAGTGAAGGACCTTACTGTTGCCAGGGAAAATCCAGATGTTCCCAGCAATGACTTGTTGAATAAGATTCAGAAAATTGGAAGGTCTCTTGCTCAGAAAGACATGGCTGATCCCCCTAAGTGTTTAGAGCACCCATCTAGTGAGGATTCAGAGGATATTGATTTCTGGGGACATGTCAACACAACCTATTTTGCTCTTGAACACCTTCAGCGCAGAAGGGGCCAGATAGTGGTCACTAGTTCCATGACTGCATTTCTTCCCTTCCCATTTACAACAGTTTACAGTGCAGCTAAAGGAGCACTGTTCAATTTCTTCGAGACACTTAGGATTGAGCTTCTCAGCAAATCTGTAACAGTTACTATTGCGTCTCCTGGTTTTATACAGTCTGAATTAACATCTAGAGAATGGCCGGGAAAGCTGCCATGGTGGTTCCCCATGGCGAGAACAGAGGATGCTGCACGAGAAATTGTTGACAGAAACGACCAAGAAAGAGATAGTGACCTGCCAGATGACAAACACCTGCAAAACAATAGATCAGATAAGAAAAACGAATGCAAAAAGTGCAGAACAGAAAAATTAACTCAGGAAAAAAAAAAAAAAAAAAAAACGCAAACAGCAGAAAAACGTCAAACTTTACACGCTCGATTTGCCCAAATGGTAGCGAATTTCAAAAAAATAAAACATGGGTTTTGTTTCCAGGTGGGTTAATTAGATAACCCAGAAACCGATTTGGAAAATTCGTGGTGGTCTGGGAGAAATGTTCGGTTCTTTGGAGCCCATTTTTGACTGCCGCGCGTGAAAATTGGGTTATTAACTGGTTGTTTGAATAACTCCGCGTGCCTGAGGGAAAGAGTTCTAATGAGGATCAATTACATGCTGGCATAAACAATAAATTACATGACTCTACACCTGTTTAGAGACGTGTTTCAATTAAACACGACTCTCTGTCATTAATCGCTGCCGGGAAGAAATGGAACTAAGGTGGAGCAATTTAGGCAAATGTATGGTTTTCACTCAAACAAAGCGAGATGCGGATAGTTTGTCGGTAGCATTGGGTCGGGTACTTCCATGTGAACCTCTTCATGGTGATATTTCACAGAATCAGCGAGAGAAGACTCTTGCTGGATTTCATGAGAGCCCTTTTAATGTGCTGATTGCTACCGATGTAGCTGCACGCGGTCTTGATATTCCTAAAGTGGATCTGGTTATTCATTATGAGCTCCCAACAACTTCAGAGATTTTTGTGCATAGATCTGGGCGAACAGGGCGTGCTGGTAGGACGGGCAATGCTATCCTTATCCATACTGACCAATAGATTAGAAAAGTTAAGATGATTGAAAGTGATATAGGTTCCAAGTTTAAAGAGCTGGCTAGGATGAAAGAGGAAATAGACGATAGATTTGGTGGTTTCGGTGATTCTGGATCCCGCCGTTTAGTGACTATGGGGAGTCTTCTAGTTCTCAGACAGGTTCCAGTAGCAGGTTTGGAGACTATGGAGACCGCTCTTAGTGACTAGATGAGACATTAAAATATTTGAAGGAGTTTAGTAGCATAAATTTAATCTTTTTGATCAGCGATTGAAACTCCTAGGTATGAAATTGGTTTTCATGTTTCAAACTCCACAGTTCCATTTTTCAGCCGAAGCTTGAGATGGAGAAACTGCTTAGTTCGTTCGCACGCAGCCACTCCATTTCACTGCACTTTCTACACTCTGCAATCCCGCAGCCATTTAGCGATCCCGCAGACATTTAGTGATCCCGCAGCTGTTTTGTTAAACTCTAGGTTGTAGGTGTCATCAGGCAAAACAGGTCATATGGGTTGCTAGGGAAATTTCAGTACATGGATGGTGTCCTATCCATTCGGTCAAATTTGCTGAAAAAGACCCCGGTCAAAGGGAAGTCAAATTGGGTGTTATCACAAAGTCGCCACACTGAGTCGCCACACTAAGTCGCTGCATGTCAAGAAAAAATAATAATTTTGAATCAATGAAATGAACAAGTTATTTTCTCACTTTTCTGAAGGTATTGATTAATTCTGGACTGATAATGAAAATTGAATGGCTAACTTTTTATTCAAGATTTTTAGCTACAGAGCTGTTCCTCAATTCCGCAGCCAGAAAAACCTCATTGTTCAAATCAGCCTATCTTTCTCATACAGAATCAGATTTTGATGATTTAAGTACCATTGGAAAGATCTCAACAAGATCTATACAATGAGAAATATATCATTAGAGTTTGAAATGGCAAATAATGAAATAAATTGCTGAAAAGAAGCAACATCAACTTGAGGCACTAATTCCAAAGCAGGTATAAATTCTTTTGATTTTTCCTTTGAGAACTTGTTTCATTAATACAAATTCTTAGTTTTGTGTGTAAATATCATAACTAGAGAGATTGATCACCTCTCTCCTTTGATAATCTTACATTCCATTGCGGAAGAAGTATTAGTTTTTTTGCAGGTTCTAGGAGGAAGAACAAATGACTACAAGGGAATGATGTCTCTCTAAGAGACCAATTTGTTTCATAAGAGGTTGATCCGCAACAAAGAGGAAATATGCTGATGCAAAATCAGATCCAAATACTTGAAAAACTTTCAGATATTATTGTCTCCATCACATCCATCCATCACATCCATACTCCATAATAAACCATTCACCTCATTCCACTCCATATTTTCCATTTTCATTCACATACACTTTCCATCTCTTTTTGTCCATTCATAACCCACCAATAAAAGCAAAAGGCTCATTCACATGTTTATTGCCCATTGTCATTTCTGTTCTCCATTGCCATTTTCCATTTTCACTTTCCATTCCTTGTCATTTTCATTCTGCAAATAAGCCCTGCTTCAATGCAAATTAGTCCATAGTCCTTTGAGTCTAAGTTCTTTGTAAAAACACCTTGAGACTTGCATGCCTTAATGGCAAGTTCTCATGCTGACAAACAATGGGAATACATTAATGTCCCTTGTTCGTTAGATCTTCTAGGTGACTCGACATCAGCAAATCCATTCGTACCTAGCAAGATGTGTTTGGGCATCTTGACTCTCATTGACATCAATGGTGAGAGTACTCGTGTTGACTAGTGGCATCCATTAATGGCCACTAAGCCAACAATTTCCTACTATGTTCGACATCAGAACATCTTTTCACATAGTAGGAATTGTGCCAATGAGTTTTGAAGACATGAAGACTATTATTTTCAGCATTTTGGAGCAGATTCAGCAAGTTTTAGTAGAAGCAATAAAAAGCCATCTTATCTCTCTATCCATGACTCCTCTTGTTCAGCCACTTGAAGAAGAATATGATCAGAAGTTTTCAGCCACCACACACATACAACTCATCCATTCCAAAGGGTAAGTGAAGGTACGGCATTTTCTAACTTTTAACCATAGAATTCCATAAAAAGCTAGAATGATACTTGTTGGAAAAACATTTCTCTTCCTCATTTCATAAAATTGCCAATACCATCAGTTGGGGGGGGGAATACATTCATATTCATATCTTTCCATGTCCATAACATATTCAAGAGCTCACATACTTCCAATATATATTAATTATTACATTGCTATTATGAGCATACAATGGCTTTTGAAAAAGTGCTTAAAGGATAAATTGGATACAAACAAAATCATGGTTGTCACACAAGAACCAACCATCATGCAATCCAATAAAGATATACTTAGCAACAATAATCAAAATATCATTACGCAAAGTTCAAAGATCAAAGTAGAAGGCAACAAAAAAAAAAAAATGGTTGTAACACAAGAACCAACCAGGTTGCAATTCAAGTGAAACACTTTGCAGAAATATGAAGTTATCAAATGATATCATGCAAAGTTAAGCCAAAGCTCAAGAATCAAAAGAGTCAATGTAATATATGTTGCATGAGGACATGCAATAGCTTCAGTTGGGGGGTATGTTGAGTCTTGAAAATGTCATTCATTTCCATTACACTTTCACTATTATGTCCATTATATCACCTCCATTTCACTACTATGTCACCACATTCATCCCACTTTCATTATCATTGGGCTACCTTTATGTTTTTCCAATATTTATTATTTCTAAGCCTTTTTAGTGAATTTGTGGTTAAACATTAGAAAATAATGTGCATATGCTTATACCTAACAAATGGGTTGAGTTTGTTGACATGTGTAGGTTGAAAGGAGACTTCTAGAAGACCCTTATGTGGCACTCTAAGGCCAAATTCGAATTTGGTTGGAAAGAATCATGGGATCATGAGGATATGTGTCACATCTCCTAATTGTATTGTAACTCTCAAAAGACATGTGTCTTATCAGTTCCTATTTTGATTAGGACTCTAGAGGTAAAGGGAGAGATTCATGGATTATCATTAATGAGAAGGCTCTCATCTTTTTGTATAAATAGGAGATCTCTCTCCTTCATTAGTTAGTCTTTTTTTAGTCTTTTTAGTCTCTTTTTAGTCTCTCTTTGGAGAGCTTTGTTGTACTTTTCACTTTTGAAGAAATTGAATAAAGCTTTGATGTTCTCAACATGGAAGGAGATGTGAAGTAGATGTCATGGAGCATATTAGGATGTAAGTAGATTAGATTTCATTTTGTAAATATTGCTTTGTAGAATGTAAGGTAGATTAGATTTTCATTCATGCAATTTTAAGTATGCTTTGATTTCATAGGTAGAAGGGGGCCCCTGCCTTGTACAGTTTGAATTATTGCATTTTATTTTCTCCCGGGATTTGTTTTTATGTTTATGTATTTGCTTTACAAACTAATGGTATTTGAAGTTGACAGGTTCAAGCTGCTGCCTTTGTTTTTATAGCTGATTTTTAATTTTATTTCTCAAAGAGCTGCTAACACATAAATGATCTTCATCATAAATTTTTATATTTTAAGATCAAAATATCACTAACTTGCAGCTGGCTTTGAGTGCTTTTCAGACTGTTCTTTCACTACTTTCTAACCATACTTTGCATAGTACATATGGCTGAAGTAGAGAGTTAGAAAGAGCAAAATATTATTACTAGTCTTTAAAGTAGATTTTTGGTTTTAAGTGCTTCTTAGACTAATCTTTCACTACTTTCTAATCATACTTTGCATAGTACATATGGCTGAAGTAGAGAATTAGAAAGAGCAAAATATTATCATTAGTCTTTAAAGCAGATTTTTCTCACTTTTCTAATTCAACTTAAGCTACTTTCTATCCGTGCTTTACACAGTACATGTGCTTAGAAGCATCGAGTTAGAGAGAGATAATCTTTATCTTTGGTTTTAAAAGTGACTTTCTTTTCTTTTATTTGCAGCAGCATGAATGGTGTCTAGTGCCATTGGAAGTGGTCATTTACTTTCAAGTCATTTCAAGTTCTTTGCTTTCAGTTTCATTTCAAGTTATTTCTTTCAAGCTCTTTCTTTGCAAGTTTAAAAGTTTGATTACTTTCTAGACTTATTTCTAACTACTTCCTAATCGTGCTTTACACAGCACATGTGTTTGAAGCAGAGTTTTAGGAAGAGTTGAACATTATAACTGGTCTTTAAAGTGGTTTTTCTTACTTGTCACCTTAGAGCTTGACTACTTTTTGGACTTATTTCTGACTACTTCTTAATCGTGCTTTACACAGCACATATGTTTGAAGCAGAGTTTTAGGAAGAGTTGAACATAAACTATAAAACAACAAAGTAAGAGAAAGGTTAACTAAGCACATATAGTGCACCACACTTCATCAGTTTACGATACCCGGATTGATAATTTATGTAGAGCAATTTAAGACATTAAATTGACTAAACAGGACCTTACCTCGAATTCTCCACCATCAGCTCGGAGTTCAAGGGCCACCGAATCAATCAGCACAAGGGCAGCCAAGCAAGTCAAGTAGGACTGCTGTTAACTCCAAGTTTTGGGCAGCCGAGTCCCTAAAGTTTAGGAGGACTGTTGGGTCCTCAATTTGTATAAATAAGAAGGTTTAGGGCCTCATTTTGGTTACCAGTTAGTCATTTCGTTAGCCAGTGGATGTTAGCTAGTTAGCCAGTAGATAGTTAGCTAGTGGTTAGTCATTTTGTAGCCAATAGTTAGCTAGTTTATAGTTCGATTTGGATGCAATAGATTAGCTTTGCTTTCAGCTCATTTGGAAGTTCTTCTTGTGGACAGTTTTGATGTAACTTTTCATTTCTTGATCAATAAAGATGAATCCAGCTCAAAATCTCTCTTGGGAGGCTGTAGCTCTTGGGGTTGGGCCCATCTCAAGTGCCCAGTACCTCCTTCGTTTATCTTTATGTGTTTGCTGCGTTCTTAAAATAAAATCTGCTATTTAGATTTAGATCTTGCTTCGTTATTTAGATTTCTTTTGATGGTTAAAGTAGTTGTTTATGTTTAGAATATATTGGTAGGATAATAACAGGAAAAAGCTCCAAAAAAGGGTCAGCAAACGCTTTTGGTTTCACCTCTTCCTTATTGGATCAGGGGCTGGAGTTGAAGTAACCATGCTGTCCCAAACAAAAACACTTTCTTTGCTTCACCATGCAATCATTAGTGTTTGAATCTCGTTCGTAGAACTTGATATCAGTTTGGATGCATGCTTAGGGTTATGATCACTTAGTTTCATAGTTGTTTCACATGGTTTCACTGCAAATAAACTTCTGTTCATTTCCTTTTGCTGTTAGGTCAGATTAGAGTGAAGTAACTAGGTCATAGGTTTTATAACTAGATCATTGTTTTCTTGCATGTATTTGTTTGGTCAGTTTGAAAAACCACTTGCAGAGTACCTGTTATCCTTCCTTACCTGCCCATACTCCATCCAACCTACTTGCTGCGCCCTTCACTTATAACCCTTACCTTACATTCGCCTCATCCGCTTACTTTGCCATGATTCTCATCTTCTTGTGCAACATCGCTTCATCCATCCTTGAACAAATCCAATCGCTCCTTAGCCTCATCCACCAAGTCCTAGACCTCTTCACACCCCTATTTCACCTCCATACTCATTCCTCCATCTTTTTCCCTCCATCCATGCTCCAAAATCCCATTTCGAAACATCTTGTAGAAGAATTACAGAACATCCTGTAGAAACCCCTGCAGACTTCCTGTAGAAGTTCATAAACACGGTTGCATGGTATCCAGACTTTGTGAAACTCTCGGAAAGAATGTTAGGGATCCCTTAGACCCTCTCTGAACCTTCCCAACCTCTTCCAAGCATTTCTCCTCCTTGATCCACCTCTGCACAGTCAAAAATAGTTAAAAGCACATGCATGATAATTCCAACCACTTAATCAAAAATACAAAAAGATGTTTTCTTCAGATAGAGGTAGTCTAGACACATGTATTTTACCTTCATAGAAGTAATGGCATCTCTTTCAGTAGTTTGCATGCTCTCCTTTATGTCAGTAGGACTAGCTGGTAGAATTAGGGTTTGCTAGGGTTTGTGTTTCTTTTTGACTTTCAGTCTCTTTTTGCAAATAGATTAGCTTCCTTCGAGTTAGCTTTCATCCATCAATTAAAAAGCTTCTTCTAAGAGCTCATAGAAGTTGGCTTAAGCTCCTAGTGGACTTGTGCCAGCTGACCAAGTGACAGCTGCGGCAAGAGCTAGTACTTGTGCATACAGCACCATCGCTTCCAAGTTTGTTACGAACTACCGGGTTGATAAAATTAAAGAAGGGAGTTCCAGGAGTTGTAGCATTATTGCTACAATACTGGAGCCCACCATCTTTTTGGCGCCGTTGCCGGGGAAGCGTCAGAGTATTGGTGATTGTCGCTTTTCTTCTATTTTCCACTACAATCTGTTGCTAAGTAGTTTATTTCATTTCCATTATGCAATTTCGTTTATGCAAAAGTAGATTAGCATTTTCCGCTTTCATAGATTAGCATTTCAATTCCGCAATTTTAATTCTGCAAGCGTAGATTAACATTTCAATTCCGCAAGCGTAGACTAGCATTTCATTCCTGCAATTTCATTTGAGCAAAATAGATTAGTCCTTTCCTACTTTCATTTCAATTCCGCATTTTCATTTTAGCAAGGTAGTTAGTTGTAGTTCAATCTATTTCAGTTTTGCATGTAGAAGTAGAAAAAAGAAAAAATAAACCAAAAAGATTTCATTTCATGCCTTGTAGGAGTAGAGATAAGTTAGAAAAATGATTGCACAACACCCCCACTACTTCACGCAGCCAACATTCTCTCTTCTTCGATGGATGTGATTAAAGAACCCCTGGGTGGACATCAAGGCATATTTAAAGAACCTGTAGGGAAGAAGAAGAAGAAGAAACCATTCCTCTGGAGCAAATGGCTACAAGCAGGAATGTTGGGAGCAGTACCTTGTCCCAACACGAATTTGCAAATCAGCTGGAAGATTTCAAGAGTGATATGAGGCAGTTTCTTTCCATGCAACTGGATACCTTGCGGATCCAAAAGAAGCAAGAAGAAGCCAAGAGGGCTTTGGCCATTTTTTGTCCTAGGTGCACTAGAAAGCATCCTAGGAATGAATGTCCATTGTACTCCATAGAAGTGTGTTTTGTATGTGAAGAATACCATCCTACAAATCAGTGCCCTTCCTTTCCTGGACTCAAAGCTGCATACCAGAGAGCCAAAGGAGCCACTGAATCACTCTGTTATATGAACCAAAGGAGGCCACATGGACCCATACCCTACCAGCAGGGAATGCAAGGTACATCCCAGACCTATTATGACCCCTATCAAACCACTTCCATACCCTCTTTGGGTCCCCCAACTCATCCTTCCTGGTTCACACCTCCTGCTTGTTCCTTCACAGATCCATATTATGCCCAACCAGCTGCTCATTCGTTTCACTCTTATGCTCAGCCACAGCCTCAGTGGAATGCACCTCATCAGGGGTGGAGGCCCCAGTACAACACTCCTCCCACTTCGTTTCCTCCACCACCTGCTCATCCACAACCATCGCCTCCTCCTCCACCAAGGCAACCCCAAATGCCTACCCAACCACAACCCCATCCGCATCCATCTCAAATACACACCTCCACTCAACTACCCGTACCATTTCCAAAGCCATACAATGGAGTAGCTCAACCCAATTGCAAAGTTGAGGCACAACATGTGCAAATGACTCCTCTTGAGCTCAATGATGTTCACCAAAGCTCAGGAAGAGTGTTGCAAAATAGAGATTGTATTGACAACATTGAAGGACCAAAAGAAAAAGAAGATTCCAAAGAGCAGATCAAAGAACCATGGGCTGCACTTGATGAAGAGAAGAGATCAAATCCTCCATGTACTCAAGAGAAAGATCAGCAAAAAGAGGAAGATGAGAAGGTCATGATAGAAGGTGACATGAAGAATGATCTAGATCAGCAAAAGGACCAAGGATATCAAAGCTATATTGAGACATGGTTCCAGACAGTCACTAAGTTGCAGTGGTGCTCTCTTCCTCAGCTATGTTTGATCCCTTCAAAGTTAGATCATTTGGTCTCTGAGATCCGGATAGCTGTCAAAGCATGCATTTCAAGCCTCCACATCAGTTTATCTCTAATCTCGATGTGCACATGGCTCCATTGGAAGTATTCTTATACTTGAGAATGAGTTTGTTTTTCAGGTAGGGTAGGGTAGAAAAAAAAAGAAAAAAAGAGAAAAAAGAAAAATGAAAAAATGAAAAAAGAGGAAAATAGAAATCTAAGGTGAAAACCTCCTCGGAGGCGCCTTAGATTGGCTCATTGATTGAAAACCTCCATGAGGCAGTCAATGGGTTGAAAAAAAAAAAGAAAAGGGAATAAGATCTTTGGGTGAAAACCTCCCTTGGAGGCGCCCAAGGCAGGCAATTAGGGTGAAAACCTCCATGAGGCGCCCTAGTTGTTTTTCAAAAAAAAAAAAAAAAAACAAAAGAGAAAAAGAAGAAGAAACATAAAACTAATTCCATTGGCTAATTGTAGGTTGCAAGAAGGACGTTTCATGACAGGAGGAGCACTCAAATCAAGGTTAAAGGAATTTTTCTTGTGCCTTCTACAGGAAGCTCTGTATTTCTACAGGAAACATCCTGTAGAACCTTTGGACGAACCAAATTCAAGTCTAAAATGGAATCTGATGGTGGGAATCTGTTGATTAGGCCTACAAGCACTTGTGTGTCCATCCCTTGCCTTTCTCCATCATTTTTTCCACCTCATTGTGCTTCTCATTGTGCTTCTACAGGAACTTCCTGTAGAAATTGTGGGAAACTAGACATGGATTTCAAAAAGTGGTTTGGCGAACATGGTAGCTTCTTCAAGGGTTCAGAAGTCTTCATGCAATCTTCCAACTCCTCCTCCATCATCTCCATACCTGCATCACAGCCCAAGCTCAGTTTTTCCTTCCATGCAAACACTTGCAAAAGGCCTTGAAGCAAAAATCCATAGAACAAAATTTGTTTTTGACATAACTTGAAAACCATGCATCCATTTGACAAACCACTTTATGGGGAATTGTACAAGGGTGATGGCAACATGCTTGAGCAGTTTCAACCAATTCCGGTGCACGGTTTCAAAGAAATCAGCCTCCATCACCATCTGCCATTTTTGCATTTTCTCCATAACCATGCATCCGTTGCAAAACCTATTTCATGGGGATATGCATATGGGTGATAGTAGCCTACCCAAGCAGTTTCAGCCGATTCCGATGCACGGTTTCCGAGAAATCGAGCTCTGAAATCTTCATCCATTTTCCATTTTTCTCGAAATCCGTGCATCCATTGATCACGATTTTTCTATGGGAGATGCATAATGATAATAGGAACATGTTCACCGAGTTTCAGATCAATCCGGTTTACCGTTTGAGAGCAATGGCGAAAACAAGTTCTGGTTTTGTGACCATGCAGCAGCAGCAGCTTGAAGGTGCAGGTCTGAACGTGGAAACAATTGCATGCAGCTCGGATCCGGCCTGAGGACACCTGCACAAGGAAAAGCAATAAAAAATTAGCAGCCAAGCCACATGCAATTAGAAAAACCAATGCATGCAGCAATGACAGGCCACAGCAGCTCACGGCAGCCATTCAACTTCGAGGTATGTGACTGAAACTCATTCTTCTATTACATAAATTTAATTTAAAAACTGCACGGATTAATGGGATGGTTGGATTAAGCCACGAATTATCAAGGTTAAGCTGATTGTCTTCTCTAGAACTCAGCCAACAGTCACGCAGTACATGTGGACAGGTGACTCACGTGAAAATTAAAAAAAACAGTTAGTGTCAGCTGCTTGAACTCCAGTGCAGCGGATCAAGAAGAAAGCATACAGTTAATAAGTAGAACATGCAGTTCATGATACCACTGCTGTTCATGGGCCAGCACATGTCTTTGCCACCTCACTCCACCAAAAATCACGCAGAAATTAATGAGCGCTCAGCTGAAATTCATGGACTGATTATTCAACTTGCACTTACAACCTGTTCAACTGAAGATGCATCCTCTTCTCCCACAATCAGTTAACCTATCATCCTTCGCTGATTTTTTTTGGCCTGTTCAAAATTCTCCCGCTCATCCAGTTTGAAGCTTGAAGAAAGCCTATTGTTTAGTTGAAGTCAAGGTTGTTGCAAAACAACTACAACCTAGGAACAAATGGATTGCTTCTCTGCGGCAGAGTTTGGACAGACTAAACAGGGATAGAGCGCGAAGTCTTGAGCACAAGAAGCACTTGAATGAAAGCAAGGAAAAGAGCTCGAGATTACGAAGTTTTTCCAGATAGAACATTATTTTCTGACTTGAAATGTTCTGCTTCTCCATTGGTGAGTCTTCACCATGGAATTGATTATGGGACAGAGCTGTATATTTTGAAGTGATTCAGTTGATACATACCATTCAAAGTTATCCAAAATAGTAGAGGGAAAAATGACCAGTGAAGTTCTTAGTTATATATAGGCTTGCATTGAATAATATTGATGAAAGTTTATCCTTCTTGGAGAAAGCCCCCTGCTTCGTTGAACGATATGGAAATCAAAGAGTAAGAATACCTTTGGTAGGTTCTTTCATCTCTTAGGAGTTGTATGAGATTTTCTTCAAAATAATTTGAATTTATCCTAGACCAATGTGGACCATGGGGAGAATTAATTGTGGAGGAAAGATGCCATCTCTGTAATATGATCATGAATTCAAAACAGAGCAGTAGAATGTTGATAACAGAAATGAATTCAGCAGTGTCTATAACTAAAAATTGTTGACATAAAAGTTCTTATTTTCCTTGAAACACATGCAGAGCCATAAATGAAACAATTGACTGCCAATTTTGTATCTGAGCCTGTAAGATCTTTTCTCAGTTGAAAATGATTGAAAGGTCCTGTGCGCTGCAGTGAAAAATGAAAAGATGGACTCAAACAAGGTGTAGCTGTCAGTCGAAAAGTTATGAAGATTGGTACCTGTCTTTGGTGGCAGATGGCTTGGTCTATCATATTCTAAGGGGAAATTATCAGAAAGCTGCCTTACTGATTGAGAGTTAATACGGTTGTTTGTGGTCATGCTATTCAGCCCAAGCATCAAGTTTTGGTGCCAGGGTAAAGGAAAATAGGAGCTACAATGAGAATGCTTATAAGGGTTGGCTCGAAAACTGGTGGAGAGTCATTTCTGAGGTGGAAGCAACAATAGGGACTGTTGCCATTGCTCAAGTTTTAAGCAAGGATTTGAACTTTGTTCATCATCTAATTGACATGAATAACTGGAAAGAGGTTAGGGCCGTCTTTGTTCTTTTGGCAGTTGCAAAGGAGAGGCAGGTGGACGATATGTGATTCTTTGAGGACTCAAAGCCGTTGATGGAATGGATGAGGGGAGGATATACAATAATCAGAACCTACTGCTTCCAGATGCAATAAGGATGGCTAATGACAGCAGTTCCTCACATATCTACAGAGAGGAAAACACTGAAGCAGACAAGTCTTGCAAATAGGGCCAAGGAGTTACAGTATGGGCTGATTGCAGCAAGATGAGGTTTTATCGTTCCCCACTTAATAGATTCTTGATTAGTTTTGATTGTGGCTATGGGCTCTATCCCGAAATGGTTTGTGCTTTACCCCGGGATGGGATATTACAGGCTTGAGTCTAGGATAGCCATAGGCAAGCAGGATATAGTGGTGCTGTCTGTTTCTATAGGAAGCCAGAACTCAGCTACAGGATTGTTTCTACAGGAAGACAGAGAACTGTTTCTACATGAAGTTTGGAGAAAGGGTAGCAGAAGGAGAAATTGGCCGAGATTTTAGCTAAGGAGGCCACCAGGGCCATCAAAGATGAGAAGAGAGATTGGTTGCTCAGAGGATGAGCAACACTTTCAGTAGGGGGGTGATGATGAGCCCCAAAAATGGATGATTATTTGGGCTCATTCAACCACCTAATTTGACTTAATCCACCATTCTCATTAGTTTATTGCATTTTTTTGATTATATTTATGTTAATAGAGTGAATTTGGTTAGTCATTATGCCAACAAGTCTAATGGGTGTTTTGTGTAGCCTCTTTGGTCAATTTGGAGACAAAATTGAAGGTCTTAATGAGCACTTGGCAGCCAAATTCGTGGAAGAACAAGCTAGAGGATTTGTAGGAAGGTGTCCCCTTCATTTATGGGCCCTTACCTCGAATTCTCCACCATCATCTCGGAGTTCAAGGGCCACCGAATCAATCAGCACAAGGGCAGCCAAGTAAGTCAAGTAGGACTGCTGTTAACTCCAAGTTTTGGGCAGCCGAGTCCCTAAAGTTTAGGAGGACTGTTGGGTCCTCAATTTGTATAAATAAGAAGGCTTAGGGCCTCATTTTGGTTAGCCAGTTAGTCATTTTGTTAGCCAGTGGATGTTAGCTAGTTAGCCAGTAGATAGTTAGCTAGTGGTTAGTCATTTTGTAGCCAATAGTTAGCTAGTTTATAGTTCGATTTGGATGCAATAGATTAGCTTTGCTTTCAGCTCATTTGCAAGTTCTTCTTGTGGACAGTTTTGATGTAACTTTTCATTTCTTGATCAATAAAGATGAATCCAGCTTTGCACCAGCTCAAAATCTCTCTTGGGAGGCTGTAGCTCTTGGGGTTGGGCCCATCTCAAGTGCCCAGTACCTCCTTCATTTATCTTTATGTGTTTGTTGTGTTCTTAAAATAAAATCTGCTATTTAGATTTAGATCTTGCTTCGTTATTTAGATTTCTTTTGATGGTTAAAGTAGCTGTTTATGTTTAGAATATATTGGTAGGATAATAACAGGAAAAAGCTCCAAAAAAGGGTCAGCAAACGCTTTTGGTTTCACCTCTTCCTTATTGGATCAGGGGCTGGAGTTGAAGTAACCATGCTGTCCCAAACAAAAACACTTTCTTTGCTTCACCATGCAATCATTAGTGTTTGAATCTCGTTCGTAGAACTTGATATCAGTTTGGATGCATGCTTAGGGTTATGATCACTTAGTTTCATAGTTGTTTCACATGGTTTCACTGCAAATAAACTTCTGTTCATTTCCTTTTGCTGTTAGGTCAGATTAGAGTGAAGTAACTAGGTCATAGGTTTTATAACTAGATCTTTGTTTTCTTGCATGTCTTTGTTTGGTTAGTTTGAAAAACCACTTGCAGAGTACCTGTTATCCTTCCTTACCTTCCCATACTCCATCCAACCTACCTGCTGCACCCTTCACTTATAACCCTTACCTTACATTCACCTCATTCGCTTACTTTGCCATGATTCTCATCTTCTTGTGCAACATCGCTTCATCCATCCTTGAACAAATCCAATCGCTCCTTAGCCTCATCCACCAAGTCCTAGACCTCTTCAAACCCCTATTTCACCTCCATACTCATTCCTCCATCTTTTTCCCTCCATCCATGCTCCCAAATCCCATTTCGAAACATCCTGTAGAAGAATTACAGAACATCCTGTAGAAACCCCTGCAGACTTCCTATAGAAGTTCATAAACACGGTTGCATGGCATCCAGACTTTGTGAAACTCTCGGAAAGAATGTTAGGGATCCCTTAGACCCTCTCTGAACCTTCCTGACCTCTTCCAAGCATTTCTCCTCCTTGATCCACCTCTGCACAGTCAAAAATAGTTAAAAGCACATGCATGATAATTCCAACCACTTAATCAAAAATACAAAAAGATGTTTTCTTCAGATAGAGGTAGTCTAGGCACATGTATTTTACCTTCATAGAAGTAATGGCATCTCTTTCAGTAGTTTTCATGCTCTCCTTTGTGTCAGTAGGACTAGCTGGTAGAATTAGGGTTTGCTAGGGTTTGCGTTTCTTTTTTACTTTCAGTCTCTTTTTGCAAATAGATTAGCTTCCTTCGAGTTAGCTTTCACCCATCAATTAAAAAGCTTCTTCTAAGAGCTCATAGAAGTTGGCTTAAGCTCCTAGTGGACTTGTGCCAGCTGACCAAGTGACAGCTGCGGCAAGAGCTAGTACTTGTGCATACAGCACCGTCGCTTCCAAGTTTGTTACGAACTACCGGGTTGATAAAATTAAAGAAGGGAGTTCCAGGAGTTGTAGCATTATTGCTACAATACTGGAGCCCACCACCTGCATGTGAGGAAGGGATGGTTGACGATCAACTCCCAGATCATAATTCTCTTTCTACTTCAGTTCTCTCTCCATGGTTTTCTCACATAGCCAACTACCTAGTTACTGAACAATTCCCTCCAAATTAGTCATCGAAGGAAAATAGCATAATTGTAAGGAAGAGTGCCCCATTCACATGGATTGGGGGCAATCTATTCAAGCTAGGCCTAGATCAAATTTTTAGGAGATGTGTCAGGGAGGAGGAAGTCTTTGACATCCTTTTCGCCTGTCATGATGGGCTTTTTGGAGGCCACTTTATAGCTAAGAGGACAACCTTCAAGGTACTACAAACTAACTACTACTAGCCCACTCTCCACCAAGATGCAAGAAGATACACCAGTTAATGTGATCAATGCCAAAGAATGTGAAAACCTACTCCCAAGGATGAAATTCCCTTGTGGCCTCAGGTGGCTCTAGATTCATTTGACAAGTGGGGCATGGATTTCATTGGGCCCATTGATCCACCATTAGGGCAAAAAAATTACATAATTGTATGCACTAATTATTTGACAGAGTGGGCTGAGACCAAGGTCATCAAGGTAGAGACAAAAGACAAAGTGGCTGAATTCTTCAGGGAGAATGTATTCTACAAGCTTGGGTACCCTAGAGAATTGGTCACCAAATAGGGAGATCAATTCACATCACACCTAATTGAGAATTTCTTGTGGCATCATAAGATCAAAAACAGGAAATCAATTTCTTATCATCCTCAAGCCAATGGAAAAGTAGAGGTCACTAACAGAGCATTGGAAGCCATCCTCACCAACGTTATGAGCACCAACAGAAAAGATTAGGCTAACAGACTTGTGTAGGCCACATGGGCCTATAATACAACATGGAAGACAACCATTGGCTTCACCCCTTATGACTTGGTCTATGGAAAGAAGGTTATCCTCTCCATTGAGTTTGAATATAATAATTTGAGAAATGCAGCACAGTTGGATTTGGATATTACAAAGAAACAATAGGAGAGGCTACTCCATCTTAATGGTTTGGATGAATTCAAGATGCAAGCCCTCCTACACACTGAAGTTTTTCAAGTACATGGGAAGGTTTGGCATGACAAGAACATCAATGATAGGGATTTTCAAGAAGGGGATTGGGATCTGCTATATGACTCTAGGTTCGAGGACTTCAAAGGAAAATTTATGACCAGGTGGCTGGACCCATATCTAATAGAGGTGTGCCGCGAAAATCTACAAATCAGGACCATTGATGAGGAAGGTATATCCTTTCTTGTCAATGGATATAGATTGAAATCCTATAAAAGGCCTCTGTCAAGGGAAGAGTTCATCAATACCATCAGTAAGCAAGTAAATGTGATGGAAATTTCTTAGCTTCTAGATCATCCAATTCTTGAAGACTATTTTTATTTTTGAAAAAAAAAAACAATAAGGGACCTGTTAGCACTTGAAATTTCACCTCAGGCTGAGAAAGGAAAACCTCAAGGCTACATCAAACCATTTAGCCTCGTAGCTAGCCCTACGGGGCAGGAGAAGGCTCTCTCCGGTCTATCTCGTGAAATTTTCAATGGGATGAGATGACCAACAAGGTAACACTGATATTAGGCTAGTAAACTGATTATAAAGGTTGATTTAGGGGTTTTTGGGGTTTTTGGTGGCAATTGGAGGGAGTGCAATTCAGGGTGCGGGGATTGAGCTCAGGTTTTGCAGGTGGGTCTTTGGGGCAAGGTAGGAGTTTGTGCTGATGCCTTTAGCTGAGATGGATGATCAAGGAAGAAAAAAGAGAAGCTAAAGAGGGCAAACAATGACTTTGAATCCTCTCTAGACAGTGGAAAACATAAACATTAAACAAATTTGAAAGCTGAGCATGGCAAGCATGAATTCAAACTTTATCACTTCATTTGATTAATAAGCTGCAGTAAAGAAAGAGATGGAAGACATAAACACACTTACAATTACAATAAGAGAACACACCATCAACACAAGAGTCCACAAGAATCCCAATGATGTCTGCAAAACCCTGGTCTTCCTTTTCCTCAAATTGCAGAGATGCAAGTAAAATATACAATAGGAGCTTCTCCCTCAAGAGTCCAACCATGAAAATGAGCAAGAGAAGGCATAATATAGATTATCTAACTCCTTTCCCCACCTCTAGGGGTCGAGGTCAGCTTCCTAGGAGCTGTTTCAACTAATTCTAAACTGAGCACTAGATATTAGGCAGTCAAAACAACTTGCCTCTAAAACTTAGGAAACCTATCCATGCATTAAATATTTACCATTTACATCAAAGAATCTTCTAGAAGTGATGAAGGAGAGTAGAAGTATCTAAGTGCCATGAAAATTACACAAAAATCCATCATTTACATGCCTCAAAAGTCAACCAAGATGAAAACAGTGTTTTGCTGGCCGAACTGGTCAAAACAGGCAAATTTCCCTGACAGGTCGCGCACATCACTCTGACAGGTCGTGCACATTCACAGCTCTGTTTTAGGGCCTTCCCGATGTCCAAATTAGGTGCAAGATAGCTCATTGGAAAGGTCTGCGAGTCTACTTTCCAACCCCACTAGAATGTTTGAATTTGGAGTTGATTTGACCCCTCAAAAGTCATTTCTCCCAAGACATCTTTCTGCAACTCAAAATAGGGGCAGAAAGTCAAAATTTGCATGTATTTTGAGCTTTTGGAAGCCCAAATCTCCATAAAATCTGAAACCCATCCATAGGAAAGTGTATTTTTGCATGAAAATTCCAAAAATGCAAAGTTTTCCCCGTTCTGAGTTGCCCCCATGTAGGGTCGCGCGCGGGGTGAGACCCGTCAAATGGCCAAAACTTGTAAAATTCCCAAAAATGCCAAAAATGCTTCAAAACTCTCAAAATTTCTTGGGTTTTATGCTATGAGGATGCTAATGAGTATCATGGTGAGTGAGAGAGGCCTCAGCCAAGATACGGAGGGGATTTGGCTTCTTTCTCCTTTTTTGTCCCTTGGCCAACCGCCTTGGATCCGGCGATTGTAATTTTGACATTTCTATAAAACCATGACACCTGTGCAAAAAGTGAAGGAGGTTTTTCTTCTTTGGCCTCTTGTGGACAAAAACCTCTCTCAGTTTTCCAAAATTCATCTTTTATTGCTCTAGAACATCATTTGAGTGCGACTTGTCCCGATGTGTGAAACAAGGAATTTTGTCGAAATGGAGCGAAATGAAGGGGATAGGGGGCTTCTAAATTCTTGGGGAAATTTTTGGGAGTAGGGAGGGATGTTAGGAAGCAGGGGAAAATGGAATCTCAGAGATTGAGTGAGGGGAAGGGGTCCAAAAGGGCAAAACACAGGCCAAACCTAGAAAATTGCCAGATTGTAGCTAGAAACTAGGGTTTGTGCAAAAATGAGGAATTTGGCGGATCTAAGGGATGGGAAGTGTTTGATAAGGTACTTTAAGGATAGGGGAAGGTGTATGAACATCAGGAAACAAGTTTTGCCGGTGATTTGACCATCCAAGAGAAATTAGCTTTCAAAACCCTAGGAGAGGGAAATGACCTTGCCAAGGCACAACTGAAGCATGAATAAGGTGTAAAATGACTCATTCGACACTGACATGATAATGAAAACCCTCTAAATTATGATAGGCTCAGATGAATGGTGACATGGACTGACATTTGGGCAAACCGTAGACCTAATGCCTAGTGACAAAATTTTGCTTGAAGACTCACTGAAATGACAAAATTTCACCTTGACACTCTGAGACCACTTTGTAAAAGCATATTTGATCACTGTAGGAAGGCTGGAAAGACTGACACTAACAGGACCTATGTGAAAACCTCTATGAGGCATTTGAGGCCAACTCTCGTGTTGAAAACCTGCTTGAGGTAGCCTAGGAGTGAAAAAAGGAAAACAAAAAGGTCTCTGGGTGAAAACCTCTTTTGAGGCACCTAGGGCAGGTAGACAGGCAGAAAACATCCTTTGGGCCAAGTTGTGTGTCTTTCAAAAAAAAAGAAAAAAAGAAAAATACCATGACAAGGGCCTCAAACCTACCCCCTAATAAATTTTGTGATTTTGCAAGCTTTTGAAGGCAATAAAGGACTTAGAGTTACAGGGATAACAAGCCAAGTATCACCTCACTTCTTCCTCCGTCCACTTCATCGCATTGATGCCTACCATGTCCCCATCACTCATTTCCACATTCAATCATCAAAAACCAAATTTTGAGCATTTTCTAGCTTGTTATAAGATGTCCTGTAGCACTACAGGATGTCTCGAAATGCTACAGAAAAGGAATATCGATAGGAAAAAAATTATGCAGACCTATTCTAGGTTAATTTGGGACCCTACACCTCACCATCTCTCACCCAACATCAAGTCATATCCATACCTACCTCTGTGTCCATAAAAAAAAACACACAAAAACGTGAAACAAAACGGAGGTCTAGAGGACATGTACTCACTAGCCTCAACCATCCACCATTCCATATGATCCTTCATCACTATCATTAACTCGTACACCACTACCCAGCCTCCCTCTAGGAAAAAAATCAATAAGAAATGAGGAAAAGGCAGCTAGAGGGTTTCTTGAAGCGGCTACAGGATCTCCTGTAGTAGCCCATGTCATCACTACAACTAGCCTAAGCTTGCATTCTCCTTCAAAACCAAAGAAAAAAGGAGTTGCAACATCTCTTAAGACTTTATTTCTCCTCACCAAGGCTTCAAATTAGTAGCAACAAGAAGGATATACCAAGCACTTTCACACATGAAACAACAAGCAACCAACTACATAAGCAAGAGGAAATAAAAAAAAATGACCAAAGAGGAACACTTACCTGAGCAAGAAGCACAAAAATCCATCCTCCAACATGCATCGATCAACTAAGGTAAGAATACATATGACACATCCTTCAAATCTTCCCCAAGTAACAATATGATAAAAATGTATGAATGTTGAAAAGTTCTTCTTTTATAAGTTGAAGGTGGCCAGTTAACTTGGCCACCCTCAGCTCCAGATCAAAAAGTGAACTCAGCATGCCTTGTAGGAGTGTCAAATCAAAAAAGCATCAGTAAAAAAGGTGGTCGATTTAGTTAAGTGAGAGTGGGTGATGATTACGAGGGAGAGTGCATGATCACCAATGGTGGGCCAACTCTCCCAATGAGGAAATCCCATACCACTGCCAACCAACACAATGCTCCAAAGATTGACCATAAATAGTAGAAATTCCAAACTTTCATGCACCAATTGTTCATTTCAAGATCAGAGAGATGAGACCACCTTGGAAATCCATCAGAGAAGCAAACCTTGTTTTGGCCACCCTACAGGAAATAGAGCTACAAGAAGCTACAGGAAACTCAAAAAGCTACAGGAAGCACTGGAATTCCAAAAGAAGTCTACAAGGGGGTGCCTAGGGTCAAATTGTTTATCAATTCTCATCATCCCAAGCATCACAGTGAAAATTAAGTGGCCCATCTCTCCTGTGTTCATGGTTTGATAACTAAAAAAAAGGGAAGAAGAGAAGTCTCTATTTTCTCCTAACAATTATAGTGGGCTTGAGAATTGGATAGAATTTGTGGGAATTTAAGAGAATTGTGTGATATAGAAAAGGTATAAATTGAAGTCATCTCCAAAAAATAATTTAAACTCTCAGCCACCCTGAACTCATATTGAAGCTAGCTTATAAGACTTCCTACATTTAGCTAACCAAAGAATAGAAATGGGAGGGGGATTCAATAGAAGAGAACCCATAGATACATCCAGGATTCACCTACATCCCCCTGTGGTAGATATCATTATGAGGAATCACTGGTTGTAATTCTTTTAGTTTCTCCGAGGGTATGATGATAGTATAGCCCATGAGTTTGTCGTGGCACTCAAGATTGTGGAAATAACAAGTGATACTACTTTGGTGAGAGGTTTATCAATTACAATCAACCCTGAGGTGATGAGTAGAGTAACCACACTTCATCAAGGGGTGGAACAGAGAAGGGAGGACATGTCTAGCAACACCTTTGCTAAGAAAAACTTCTTCTTAGATGATTAAGAGCCAATTAAGGACAAAAATGGCGTCAGGAGGGAGATTCTTCCCTATCCTTGGGATGAGGTGAGCTACAATATTCTCAAATACATTTCTTGTGAAGGGAGGCTCAGTGTAGTCTATGGCTACCAGTTCAAAATCCTCCATGAGTTGAGATTTGGAGAGAATTTACCCATAAACCAAAGGCTTATTGTGCCTTATTTTCTTTTGCATTCAATGATAGACACGATCCATAAGGTGCAAGAAGGGAAACACCAACAATTAGCACATCATGGATTCATTAAACTAATACTGGAGGATGCCTTGAACCAATTCAGAATTCCTATTCTTTGGTCCGCATTTAGAGACATGGACAAAGAGGTTGTCCTTGAAATCCAAGCCCTTGAATATGGTGGGGCCCCAACCTCTAGTGATGAAGAGGAAGCAAGAGAGGAGCAAGAAGAAGAAGCAAAAAAAGAAAAAGGAGGAAGGAATAAACAAAGAAGAAGAAGGAGAGGAAGAAGAAAATTAAGAAGAGAAATAAAAAGAGGAGGAGAAGAAGGTAGAGACCATCCCGAAGGAATATACCAGAAAAGGGGACAAATATCCAAGACTATCTGCTGAGAACACTAAAAAGGAGGCAATTGTTGCCTTGGCTGCCTTAAGCACACCAACGAATGGAAATTCATCTTAATGTTTAAAATCCTTGGCAAATCTCACTAGTCCATGATATACAATTTGTAAAATGTTTGGTGATATTTATGTGAAAATGTGAAAATTTCTAATAATTGTATATAGTCTCTACATAAATTTTTGGCGATATTTAAGGTAAAATAAGTTTATACTATAAAACTTTGGCGAAACAATTTTAGAAAAATGGAAATTAAAGAATCTTTTTTTTGAAATAAACATGGAAAATTAGCCCACCTGCAAATATTAGCCCCTAAAATTTTCCATGAAGCACACCCATCAAATCTAAGGAAAAAAGATAGACGCAAACTACCCTCTATTTTAAAACAAGAAGAAGCACCATGATCAAGTAGGGGAAGCTACAAGAACTCCCCAAACATTAATTTCAAATACATACCTGGTGCTACATGCTTTAGAAATTCAGATGGCAGTTATGTATCATGATTTATAGATCAAATAGTGTGTATTCATTTAATCAAGGATTCAAGCCCTACTGTGACAAGGAATCCACATATTCACTATGTCTTTAACTCATTTACAATAAGGACTACTTCAAAAGTTTGTTATAACTCCCATCATAATTGAAGAGACACCAAGAAAGAAGGAGGAGCTATTTTCCTTGGTAATTAAAGTTGAAGAAGGTACATCACAGCAAGCTACCCCAAATTCTCCCATCACCTATGTTAGGAGGCCTGTCACCAGGCCAACATCAAAAAAGAAAACCAAGGAACCTATGACCCTATTATAGAAAGGAAAAATCCTACTAGAGGATCCTCACATGGTGCTAAAGGAAACATTGTCAATGCTATAGGAAATACAGAAAAAACTACAGGAAGGACAACATGGGAAGAGAGAAGGCAAGGGAGAAACACCACAGGAATAGGAGGGGGCATCTTATCCAAAAGCATCTGAGGGAGATTTTACAGAGCTGTAGGAGCCTAGCCGGCAACCAAATTTTAGTTCTTACTACAAGTTCATTAAGGGGGGTAGAGTAATAGCACAGAAAATTGCTATCCCTCTCTTCTTTGAGCTTGAGAAAGAAAAATAAAGGGAAAGAACACATTGTTGGATGAAAATTTCTAGGTCAAGGAAGGTAGAAGATGTGGGCCATATGGAAGAAGAACTCGTAGAGATGGGGAGGGAGTTGAGTGAGTTGAGAGACAGAGACATATCCCAAGATGTCAATTACAAGCAGAAAACACTTGGATGAGGAGGCAGTTGTAGGAAAAGGAGAGCCAATTGGCCACCATGGCAAGCCTCTCCATGGAGGCACTTCAATGAAAAATGTCATCCAAATCATATGCACTATACCTCAATGATCAATGGCTGTAGTTTCAAATGAAGACATTAGCAAAGCAAGGGACCATGCCAGTGCAAAGACTATAGAGAATTCATAGAGCTCTATGACAAGGGGGCCCTAGAAGACAAGCCCAAAATATCTAAATTTTACCTACACAACTTTTCCTTGACAGATTTGAATGTGTGGGACCCCAATGCAAAGTTGGGGGACTTATAGTTGATGCTCCTTCCATCATGGATGGCTTACGAGAAGGCCAGCGCTGAGGAAGTAAAGAGAATAGTATAAAAGGAGGAAACAAAACTCATCTACATTAGAGTAGAACAGATAAATTCCATGGATGTCATTAGTAACCACAACATCATTTCGAATGATGCCCAACTTGCACCAAGATACCTGGCTACACAAGAACAACCCATCTCCCATTTTGAGAACACTTTAGGATTGTTGGGGAGTGAAAACCAGCAAGCATGCAAGAGGAGATGGAGCAACTTGCCACACTATCAAACAATCAGAGAGTGTCATTCCCCTGATAGGTTGATAAATGCATTGGAAAGGACCCTCTTATATAAGAATTCCATGCAGAGACTAAAGATCAATTGGATTGGTTTGAAACCTAGTCCACCATTTATTTTGGGTCTGTTAGAAGGTAGGAAGGAATAAGAGGAAATAAAGTAGTGGGAAGAGATAGAGAAACATGCAGGGTTCTATCCTCAAGAGGAAACTCCATCAACAAAGGCCTCAGATGTCAGAGAGGCCACCAGAGCTATGAAGGATATGGATATAGATTAAGTTTCTTAGAGGATGAGAGACACCTTTAGTAAGGGGGTGATGATGAGGCTCATTAACAGGTAAACTATATGGGTCACAATGCCACTCTCAAGCTTATTAAAATTGACTTTTCTCACATTTATATACATATTTTGATATATTTTTCTTAGTGAGAAGGGTAAAGGTGAGTTGATATGTCATGTGGCCTAATATGTATTAAATGCAGGAATTGGAGTAGTTTTGGGCTAATTTAAGTGCAGGAACTCGAGGTGGACAAGAAAGAGATATTTTAGGAGATTGGTCTCCCTCCTTTACTCCTCAAATAATTTGAAGATTCCTCCTCCATATCTCATCACCTCGGAGTTACTA